>JAVJIF010022663.1:0-93345 GCA_038442645.1 Agave tequilana
TCAGGATTGTTGATTGATATCTAGTAATGTGATTGGGTGATTTGTGCATCACTAGATTTGTGAATTTATATCTAAAAATGTGATTATGATTGTATACAATCATGTGTGATAGGTAATAATCAAGAATACGATGTGGTATGTATATTCAAAATAAACTCAGTAATAAACTGAAGGCAACCTGAAGTAATTGAATACATATAATATCTGGAAATATGGGGATAAGTATCGTACATAGGTGAAAGAGATAAATAATTGAAAAGAATGAATTGTTGTGATTGTAACTTGTGTGTTACCATGGACGGCGAATAATATACTAGTATAATATGAGGTATATGTGTATAATCGTGTGTCTTATTTAACACCAAAAGGGGTTGTAAGCTGAATATAAATGATATACGAACATGCCATATGATATTGTATCACTAAGTTTGTAAGTGAGATACTGACATGTATATGATTAATGAATCATCAGGTGAATATAAAGGATGAACAATTAGGTTATGTGTTATATAACTCGAGAGAACATGTTAAAATTGAGAATACGTGTGTCCAAAAAAGTACAAAGTACAAGTATCAGATAACAGAAAGAATCAATAACCTATTAATTGCACTAACTACCATAAGTAGAAAAATAATTAAGTTATTCTTAAAATTTGTTCAACTGCATCATACATGACTTATAATAGCATTATAATGCAAAACTCTGATTTGAATGACTTTACTCACTGAGCTGTTGAGCTTACCCCACCTTAAATTAATGTTTTCAGGTCACGGCAAGGCACAGGCCCGGTTCAGAGCTGTAAGAATATTTTTCTGAGATGATGCATGTATTGCTATGGAATGTGATTATTTTTGTAGACTCTAATTGTATTTTATAGGTTAGTGCTAGTAGTAGTAGTAAATTATGGTATACTTATGAGTTCGAATAATGATTTAATAGTTGATTAATGAGATAGATATGCATGATTATAATTTGTAAGATCACCTAGAGGGGGGTGAATAGGTGATGGCTAATCTAATGGTCACTTGTGAACAAATAATGCGGAATTAAAACTAAGTTGACCAAATTAAACTACTTTTAATTGAACACTTATGTATAACACAAGAGTGTTGCCGAATTCCCCTTGCGAGGCTCTGGACAAACTCCTCTAGATTCCCCTTGAATGGGTTGAGGTGCCGCGGTGGCTCTCTTGGTTGAATACTAGTGTTAATAACAATCCCAAGCAAGTATAGCAATTATGAGCACAAAGGTATATCATGCATATAAGAGATAAAGACTATAAAGTAATGCAAGATATAAGTGAGACAAAAAGAGTAAGAGAGTAAGAGTGAGCAATCGCAAACACAAGGGTTTGTTTCGAGGTTCGAGCACACTTGCTCTACATCCCCGCCTTCGACACACGAAGGATTTCCACTATGCACGATCCAACCGGATCTCTCCTTGGTGCCGCAACACCTACAAGCCCTCGGACTCCCAAAGTCCCTTACACACCACAAGCCCACCGGCTCGTCGAGGCCGCACCTCAAGCTACAAGAGTTCGCACCCGAATCCTAAACAACCACGAGCACACTTGCCCGTCTCCTCAAAGTACAAGATGAAATCTTGGTGATCTAAACACTAGATCACCTACAAAAGCTCTCACTACAACACCTATAGGATGAATAGCTCAATGGATGCTCAAGTGTTTGTGTGAGAAAGTAAGGAAAGAATCTTTGGTGAAAGTCTCAAGAATCACTTTTACACTCTTATAAAATCTTCCCTTTTGATTGGAAGTATTAGCTCACTATTTTTGTGGAGAAAAACCTCTGAAATGAATATGAGAAAACAGGCTCTAAGGTCTCCAAAAATCTTGGCTCAAAACAATGACAAAACCCCTTTTATAGAGGCCAGAAAAATCTGACCGTTGGGCTCTGTCAGTACTGCCGGTCGACCAGTCCGGTCGACCGCCAACGGTCAAGAATCCGACCGTTGGAGCCTCCGGTCGACCGGCCCGGTCGACCGCGCACCTGGAGCAGAGAATTACTTCTCTGTCGGTCGACCGGTGCGGTCGACCGGAATTTCCAGAGAGCAGACTCTCTGAAGCGGTCGACCGGCACGGTCGACCGTTCTCCAGTGCACACAGGCGTGCACGTCTGTGCACGTCCGGTCGACCGACCCGGTCGACCGGCCACTGTCAGTTCTGAAAAATCAGAACTGCCAGAACCTGAAAATTTTGGGATTAAAGATTGGTCTTTTTGGCTTAATAAAAAATCCCATAAATACTTAGAAATTCTACAAAAAATAGTTTTATGATATAGAAACATGCTTGCACAAAATCAAGGCATGTTATTAAAGATTTGACTATTTTTTGTAACTTGGAAATATTGGCTCATAATAAAAACTGTTTTTCTAAAACAACATGTTTTTCCAAATTTCATCAAATACAAAAACAAGATATACTTTAAAGCATAGTGTGTATGAATATGATCCACTACACAATCAAGATGAAATATCTAGTTTTTGACATAAAACACTAAACTTGGTTTTGAAATATCAACATGTTTTTCCAAATTTTCATCAAATACAAAAATAAGATATACTTTAAGGCATAGTTTGTATGGATATGATCCACTACACAATCAAGATGAAATATCTAGTTTTTGACAATAAAGCACTAAACTTGGTTTTGAAAGATATGTATATAGGTAACATCAAAACCCAAGACATGTATTTTGTCCAATGAAAAACCTTTTTACCAAAATGAAAGAGTCTTTTCTAACTAAAAATTCTTTTATGAAAAGACAATTAAATCTCAAGAGTGTGTGTGTGATATGACTTGAGCAATCCACCAATCTATTCTATTCTTTACATTTTTATCTAAAACAAATAAAAATCTTATACCTAGACACAAGTCTTCAACTTCTTGAAGTCTTCACTTGAAGGCTTCTCATCTTCTTGACTTGGTCCACAAGCAATCCACCGAGTTCATCTCTAGATGTGGTCTTGATCCATAGGCTCGTGAATCGACCGGTGCTAACTTCCAACTTGACATTTTATCCTTTGTTGAAGCTCCACACCTACTAAGATCTTGATAAGAATCTGTCACTAATTAAACAAGATCATTAGCAAATATAACTACATGAGTTGATCATCATCAAAACTAGAGTGATAGGCCTTTGGGCCAACAATCTCCCCCTTTTTGATGATGACAAAACTCATGAAGTTATATATGCATGGATTAAAGTAAAGCTTCAAAGAAGCTCCCCCTTAACTCATGCATCATTAGAAATAAATAGATATGACATTAAAGCACATAATATGTATGCAAATGAATGCACAAATCTTTTTCTCAAACTTTTATCTTATTATATTATTGCTATGCATGAGTAAAAGCACAAGTATAAAAACACAAAATCATCTCAAAATCTTTCTCTCCCTTAAGTAAGGAACAAATACTTCTCCCCCTTAAGGAAATCATGCATATAACTCAAATACTTCTCCCCCTTTTTGTCAATCATCAACAAAGGGTTCAAAGTTCAAATCATCAAACACATTTTCTCCCCCTTTTTGTCAAAAATAAGGAAATCAAGGAGGGTAAAATCAAATCAATCAATAAGATTTATATGCGATATACATTCATGAAGAGGAAGACGCTAAGTTAACTTCCCTACACATATGCATTACATGAAGAAGGGATGACAAGCCCTAACTCACATAACACATATTATGTAATGCATAAGAGGAGATGTGAAGCTCCCCCTACACACGTGTACCATATAAGAAGAGATGTTAAGCTCCTCAATACACAATACACTCAATATGAATCTATATGTAAGAGAGATGTTAAGCTCTCCTTGCATATAAGCAATAAGTTCATATCAAATTTTTTTTTTTAAAACCAAAATCTTGATAAGCAAACATATAGTATATAATATACGTGTGTAAATCAAGCACAAAAGATCACATATATATATGAAAAGATAATATCAATTGAAGTAGATGCATACATACATGAAAGAACAAAATATGAGTATATACAACATGAATCAAATTGATACCAATTGAAAATATCTAATGATACCAATTGAAAATTAAGCTTAAGTGTATATATCATATAATCGACCACATGAAGAATTCGAACTAGTTAAATGAAGGTGTTTAACAACTAGTACGGAATCCTTCAATCAAGGAATAAAGTAAAAATTTTTTATGAAATATCAATGAAACACAAGGCACTAAAAAACACTCTAGAATCCATAAAGTCCATATCAAAAAGAAGTGAGTGTGCTAGTGTTATGTGGAACATGGTATCATGAAAAATAGCAATAAAACTCAATATTCCTTAAAATTTTGAAATCATGAAATCCATCACAAAAATTTTATTGAAAAACTACAAAATTTTTTTTAAAAACAAAAATTTATATTTCAAGATATATGTATGTTTTGACAAGACATTAAGTATATATACATATCCTTAAAACACATTTGAGTCTATATATAGATTTGCATGAAAGGCAAATGACTCAAGAGGTATCCATGTATATCTTAATATTTTGGCAAGACAAACATATACATGAAATGAAAGCACATGATCATAGCATAAATCCAAAATGGGAATACAGTTTAAAATGTAATAATCATCAAAACTTAGGCTATACTAACACACCTAATGGGCACAAATAAGCATTCAAACCCAATCATATATAGATTTATTTGTGATCCATAATGTGTATAAGTATAAATCCAAGTGTTGACAAATGCTAACATTTAAACTAATATTTCAAATCATGAAGCATCAAATAAATTTTGAAAATACAAAAGAATTTATCCATATGATTACAAATAGGATCATGTGAATCAATTTGAAGAATAGATAACTAGTTTAAATGGATTTTTGACAAACTAGTTAAAGATCCTTCAAAAATACAAAGTCAAATGTTTTCCATGAATAATACTAAATACATGCAATTTTAAGCACTCATAGTCCATAAAGCTCAAAAATTATCTTTTATCATAAAAGATGAGTGTTCAAAGGTTATGTAAATGGTATTTTCATGAAAATAGAAAGTGAAGCATGAATCTCATGAAAATCTTATTTTTCATCTTAAAACAAATCATATATTTTTCATAAAGTATTTTGTATTTAGCAATGCTTTATGAAAATAGTCATTCAAGCTCAAAAAGATCATAAATCACATTTTGTTGTACAAAAGAAAAACATGAAAAATCATTTTTTTTAATTTAAAATACTAATCTTCATGGTATATGTATGATTTATCTAATTCTAACAATATGCATACATATCCCAAATATGAAAAGAGTCCAATATATATTGCGTGAAGGCAAATGACTCAAGGGGTATACATGTATATTTATTAGATTTGAATTAAACACACATATACATGAAGTAAGATCAAAGATAGGCATAACAAGTATAAATGACCGAATCATCAAAACTAGCCTATACACATGCATATAGTGGATACAAATGAGCATGAAGTTCAAATATATATGAGTCAATTGTAGTTCACTATTCATATATGTATAAATGCAAGTTTTGACACATTCTACATTTAAGCATGTAAATGCCACATGAAGCACCCAAAAAAAATATGAACATGCTGCATGAAATTAAAAGCATGTGCATAAATGAAATAGGAGTTTAGAAATCGTTACCAACTCCAAAGCTCCTAGCATGGTGGTTGACCCACCAAAATTTCCTTGATAGCAATGCATCCAAATGTTTGTCCATCATGTCCATTGCATCCGCTATCAAGGCACCAATCCTCTCACGTTTTGTGAGAGCCCTCACTTACATCAAAATCAAGGGTGGGGGTTTTGGTACCCATACTTTCTTGGGTCCTTTGGGGTTAGCTTTATTGTAAGGATCCCAAAATCTTTTATACTTAGCAAAATATAAATGAGGTTTCTTATTAAAACAAAATTTTGCTAAATGGCCTTTGTGGCCACAATGTGTACATACGTACACCTTAGTATGCTTATGTGTAGGAGTGTGATCATGTTATGCAACATAAGCATGATGATGAGAGTGATGTGCATGAACATAAGGAGTTTGTTTCTTTGAAAACATTGACTCCAACTTAGTATGATTAAATGCACAAGAGTTCAAAGTTGAACTCAAATTATCCATTTTATTTTTCAAAACATTTATCTCATTTGTGGTGGCATGTAAAGCATGATGAGATATATGATCATTTTTCTTTTTCTTTTGAGAAACAAAATCTTTTTCTTTTTCAATAATTTTCTTTTCAAAGATTTATTTTCTTGAAAAACTTCTTCTCTTTGTTTTCCACCAAAATGATTTTATCCTTCAAAATAGTGTTCCCTTCACAAAGATCATTCAATTTTGAAAGCAAGGAAACATTTTCATTTTTCAAATCTCTATTTTCTTTTTCTAAACATGCAAGTTTATTTCTAAAAGAATCATTTTCTACATGCATGCAATCAAATTTCTTTTTCCAACTTTCATTATCTTTTTCTAAGCATGCAATGTTATTTCTATATGAGTCATTTTCCTTATGCATGCAAGCAATTTCCTTTTTCAAATTTTTATTATTCTTTTTAATCATGTCATATTTCTCAAGCAATAATTGGCAAAATGTATTAAGCTCATCATATGACATATTAACATCCTCATCCTCGGATTCGGAGTTTACCTCAAGGGGGTTATCCCCTTGGACCATATAGCATACGTTGGAGATGTCGCTTCCAACGTCCGAATTGCTCCCCGCATAGTATAGGTCCTTTTCGCCAAGGGAGGTGATGATGTTCCAAGCTACAAAAGCCGATTCAACATTAGAAACCCTAGATAAATAATCATCATTTAGGGTTGACTTAATAGCATGAAGAGCTTTTGCATTAGCCTCAATGTTCTTACCATCTAAAGAATAAGCATTATTAGTAGTGGCAAGATAGACATGAATCCTAAGGCTTTGAGGTACAATGACATCTTAACCTTCCAAATTTGGATGTTAAGGATGTCAAAGGTGGGTGGTGACATGAAGTCCATGGTGTGTGTACAAAATATTGTGATTAGCCTAAAAGTAGGATCTTTAACTCTAGGTTGTTAGACCCAATATCAAGAGCACTTGGCTCTGATACCAATTGTAAGATCACCTAGAGGGGGGTGAATAGGTGATGGCTAATCTAATGGTCACTTGTGAACAAATAATGCGGAATTAAAACTAAGTTGACCAAATTAAACTACTTTTAATTGAACACTTATGTATAACACAAGAGTGTTGCCGAATTCCCCTTGCGAGGCTCTGGACAAACTCCTCTAGATTCCCCTTGAATGGGTTGAGGTGCCGCGGTGGCTCTCTTGGTTGAATACTAGTGTTAATAACAATCCCAAGCAAGTATAGCAATTATGAGCACAAAGGTATATCATGCATATAAGAGATAAAGACTATAAAGTAATGCAAGATATAAGTGAGACAAAAAGAGTAAGAGAGCAAGAGTGAGCAATCGCAAACACAAAGGGTTTGTTTCGAGGTTCGAGCACACTTGCTCTACATCCCCGCCTTCGACACACGAAGGATTTCCACTATGCACGATCCAACCGGATCTCTCCTTGGTGCCGCAACACCTACAAGCCCTCGGACTCCCAAAGTCCCTTACACACCACAAGCCCACCGGCTCGTCGAGGCCGCACCTCAAGCTACAAGAGTTCGCACCCGAACCCTAAACAACCACGAGCACACTTGCCCGTCTCCTCAAAGTACAAGATGAAATCTTGGTGATCTAAACACTTGATCACCTACAAAAGCTCTCACTACAACACCTATAGGATGAATAGCTCAATGGATGCTCAAGTGTTTGTGTGAGAAAGCAAGGAAAGAATCTTTGGTGAAAGTCTCAAGAAATCACTTTTACACTCTTATAAAATCTTCCCTTTTGATTGGAAGTATTAGCTCACTATTTTTGTGGAGAAAAACCTCTGAAATGAATATGAGAAAACAGGCTCTAAGGTCTCCAAAAATCTTGGCTCAAAACAATGACAAAACCCCCTTTTATAGAGGCCAGAAAAATCTGACCGTTGGGCTCTGTCAGTACTGCCGGTCGACCAGTCCGGTCGACCGCCAACGGTCAAGAATCCGACCGTTGGAGCCTCCGGTCGACCGGCCCGGTCGACCACGCACCTGGAGCAGAGAATTACTTCTCTGTCGGTCGACCGGTGCGGTCGACCGGTGCGGTCGACCGGAATTTCCAGAGAGCAGACTCTCTGAAGCGGTCGACCGGCACGGTCGACCGTTCTTCAGTGCACACAGGCGTGCACGTCTGTGCACGTCCGGTCGACCGACCCGGTCGACCGGCCACTGTCAGTTCTGAAAAATCAGAACTGCCAGAACCTGAAAATTTTGGGATTAAAGATTGGTCTTTTTGGCTTAATAAAAAATCCCATAAATACTTAGAAATTCTACAAAAAATAGTTTTATGATATAGAAACATGCTTGCACAAAATCAAGGCATGTTATTAAAGATTTGACTATTTTTTGTAACTTGGAATATTGGCTCATAATAAAAACTGTTTTTCTAAAACAACATGTTTTTCCAAATTTCATCAAATACAAAAACAAGATATACTTTAAAGCATAGTGTGTATGGATATGATCCACTACACAATCAAGATGAAATATCTAGTTTTTGACATAAAACACTAAACTTGGTTTTGAAATATCAACATGTTTTTCCAAATTTTCATCAAATACAAAAACAAGATATACTTTAAGGCATAGTGTGTATGGATATGATCCACTACACAATCAAGATGAAATATCTAGTTTTTGACAATAAAGCACTAAACTTGGTTTTGAAAGATATGTATATAGGTAACATCAAAAACCAAGACATGTATTTTGTCCAATGAAAAACCTTTTACCAAAATGAAAGAGTCTTTTCTAACTAAAAATTCTTTTATGAAAAGACAATTAAATCTCAAGAGTGTGTGTGTGATATGACTTGAGCAATCCACCAATCTATTCTATCCTTTACATTTTTATCTAAAACAAATAAAAATCTTATACCTAGACACAAGTCTTCAACTTCTTGAAGTCTTCACTTGAAGGCTTCTCATCTTCTTGACTTGGTCCACAAGCAATCCACTGAGCTCATCTCTAGATGTGGTCTTGATCCATAGGCTCGTGAATCGACCGGTGCTAGCTTCCACTTGACATTTTATCCTTTGTTGAAGCTCCACACCTACTAAGATCTTGATAAAGAATCTGTCACTAATTAAACAAGATCATTAGCAAATATAACTACATGAGTTGATCATCATCAAAACTAGAGTGATAGGCCTTTGGGCCAACATAATTTTCATATTGAATAAAAATAATTTGTTCTGTGATAGAATGTTATATCGAGGGGTATATTCTCGTTTATATGACTATTTGATTGACTTTGAGATTGAAATTATAAAATGTAGGTTGGAATTGATAAGTAGGCGATGTCAAACCGAAATTTGTAACTAAGAGGTGAGGTTAAGCCGAACTGGTATTATATATATTGCGTGGGATATTGTATTGATAAGTAGGCAAATATTAGCCAAAATCTGAGTTATTATATTAGGGCAGGCTTCATATTTTAGAAGAGATGCTATCTAATTTTCAAATATTGTAACACCCCGCTCCCGAAATACGTACTTAGTTGCTTATTCAGATTTTTAATCATATTTTTTGATTTACATCTTGTATTTGTTTTGTATTATGAATTATCTATATGATCGTTTTGTCTTGGATCCGGATTCGAGGATTCAGAGTCAGCCCTAACCTGACCCAGGATCTCTTCGGTATTCAGATTTGACCGATTTCAGTTTCAAACATTATTTTCTAATATTTTAGATTTTTCATAATTTTTTGAATTTTTCCTAAATTAAGTTGTAAATCTTCAAAACCGATGTTGACTGGTGCCGCTGACTGATTCTTAGATTTTTTTTATTTACAAAGGGAGTTGAATTTCTAGAAATGACTTTCACATTCTTTCTTAAAATCAAATTTTTATCTGAATACTTTTTCTGAGATTTTTCTAAATTTATCAAAATTCTATCCGATTTGGTGTCGGCCAGTATTGCTGGTTGATTCCAAGATTTTTAGTTTACAATTAGAATTAAATTTTTGAATTCTGCTTTCACATTGCTTCTTAGAATTGTATTTTCTTCTTTCATGCATTTTCTGAGATTTTTTTAGAATTTATCAAAATCTGGCCGAATCGGTGTAGACTGGTATCGACGGTTGACTCTAGGATTTTTAATTTGAAATCGAGATTTTATTTCTGAAAATTGATTTCACCATTACCTTAAAATAATATTACTATTTTTAAGAATTTTTTGAGAACTTTCTGGATCAGTCTAATTTTCCGGTATTTTTGGTGTTTTTTGGATTTTCCCGAATCCGTAATATTATCTATATATTTTTCTTTTCTTTCCTTCCCAATTTTTCCCATCCACTCCCTTTCCTCTAATTTTTTCTTTTTTCCCAAAAATTCTCCACCACACAACACCCCAAAATATCTTCCCCTTTACTTTTTATTTCTTTTTCCTTTTCTTTTTCCTTCCCTTTCTTTTCTTTTCTTCTTCTTCTCTCCTTCCCCTGGCGTCGATGTAGCCCCCATCTCCTCCTCCTTCTCCTCCCAAATTCTCCCCCTCTCTCATCTATTTTTTTCTTCTCTCTCTTTCTTCTCCCTTTTACCTTCTAGCTCTAACTCTCTCTAATTTCACTCTCTCTCACTCTACCTCTCTCTTCCTCCCCAAGATCCAGCCAACACCACCGGTCGCGCTCCGTCGACGGCCGCTGGCGAGCTCCCTTGCTTCTTCTCTTTTTTTCTTCTTCCTTTCTTTTTCTTTTCTTCCTTCTTTACTTCTTCTTTCTTTTTTCTTCCTTTTCCTTCCATTCCCTCTCTCTTCTATGGACTTGGCCGCAGCGGCTACGCCGTCGCCAATCACCTGGCCGACCAGTGCCTCCTTCTCTCTCTTTCACTCTCTTGGATCTCTCTCCCCCCTAAATCCCTTCTTTCTCTCTCCCCCTTGTCTTTCTCTCTCTCCCCTCCTCTGTTGGGCGTTGCCAGCGGCCAAGGCCGCCGTCAGCCAACCTCTGGCCGGCAGGACCCCTTGGCCCACAGGAGCTGTGGGCCCTCCTTGAACAGGGGCTGCGTGAGCAGCCCCAACCTCTCCATTCCCTCCCTCTCTCTCATCTCTCTTTCTCTCCCTGTTTCTCTCTCTCTCTTGCTGACTCTCTTTCTTTCTCTCTTTCTGCTGTCTCTTTCTCTCTTTCTGCTGTCTCTTTCTCTCTCAGTTTCTCTCTCTTTCTCTCTAGAGCTCTCTCTAGGCTTCTTTCTCTCTCTAAAAAATTATATATATTATTATATTTATGGTGCGCGAGTTCCTGGGATTTCAGAGTTTTCAGCTTTTCTGAAGATTTATCTTGATTTGGGTTTCCCGTTTTGTCGGGTCGACGTGTATTTTATTTTGTATTTAAATATATTTTGTATTGGGTGGTGCCCCTGTATTTGTATGTGGTCAAGTGCCCGTGATTGTACTTGTATATGCCTGTGACGAATGCTTGTACTAAGATAGTTTACGTCTTGCACATATACCATGCCTGTGATGTACTATTTTTACTACTTTATACCATGCGTGGCTGACCCTTCGTGGTCGTTAGCCTCCGGGCTCTCTATTTGGCCTCTGGGTCCTATTAGCTTTCGGGCTTTCTATTCGGCCTCCGGACTCTATCAGCCTCTGGGCTTCTTCACTCCATGTTAGTCTAGATATTATCACGCTTGTATGTATGCTCATTTGGTGCTAACATCTCGTGCAGGTACTCTCGTACCGACTCTGGGTTTCTGCCCACTCGCGGGCTGGCTATCCAATTGTTCTAGGCCTGTACCCTTATGGGTTTCGTGGTAGCTACCGAGAGTGCGCTTAGACCCCGAGCGTACTTTAGCCTCCGATCTCTCGCCCACTTCCTCGAAAGAGAAGTGCGCGCAGACCGTCAGGTCTTTCAGTGCCGCCAGGTAGGCATGCTTAGCGCTCAGCGCTTTACCACTAGATTCATCTAGGAGAGATGTTGCCAGATTTTTACTCGCACTTTAAGCCGAGTCATCCTGGTAACCTCGCCAGGCACTCTAGTGTTAAACTCTGTTTGCTAAACATACCTCCAGCTTGCTCAGCTCTGCTTGATTATGCTTAGCTATTACCTATCACTTTCCATGTACATGCTTGATATGTTAACACTTGATATGCTATTACTTGATACCTGTCATCTACATGTTAATACCTAACACCTGTTTGTATCACTTGACAATTGATGTGTTATTACCTGACACCTGACATGCTACTACTTGACAATTACTCCTTGTTATGACATGACTTATCACCTGCCTAATATCACCATCCTGTCATGCTATCACTTGACACCCGGCATGATATACTTGACTCTTATAATTATCACAATGATGGGAATGATGACCTGACACCTTGATTACAACTTGATATATTTCAGTGCAAACTGTACTCCTGATACACATGTATTCCTGATATTCTTGGCTTATACCTGCTCATTCCCGAAATCTAATAATTATCTAATAAACCATAAAATGGGACAACTTACATCGGGTCAGGGGAAACTTGTGGATATCAATATATGTTCGTGTTTACAGTGGTATTAGGTATGTTGTACAACTAAAACTTTTGGTCTGACCTGAGGGCCTCCAGACGACCGAGGGGAGTGCTGGCCCCTGAACATCCTGGGCCGTGGTCCCGGATATTCACGGGAACCGCTGTAAACATTGTTCGTTGGTACCCCTGTTAGTTTCCAACAACAACCTTGCTTTACTCAGATGTGGATATATATGTGTTGGGATGCTAGTTCACATATCTAGACATCTGGGTAAGACGAGTAATAATAATAATAAAAGATACCAACTATGTATCCGTTGTATGCTTTGCCGAGTTGCTTCCATCGGGTTTTTACTTCGAATTTCCGATTTTATGATTATTATATTAGAGCTGCTTACATCCTATTTTGCCACTTGTGTTCTATTCCACCAGTTTCCTGCACTTATCTTATCATACCAAGAGTATTCTCTTCTTGATATCACTTGCTGTATATCTACTTGCTCATGTATGTTATGCTCACGATACAGTTTTCAATGTATGTTTATGATTTAGATTTATCGATATATGTGTGCTTATCTTCACACGCCTCTTGGCATTCGCATCACCACTCGCTAGGGAGTTCTGACTCCCCTAGATCCTCATGTTCAGGTCTCGGAGCTTGAAGCTTGTAGATTCTCCCAGTTGCTGACCTGAGAGGTGCAGCAGTAGCGTGGATCTCTAGCAGACCGTCTGAAGCCCTACCCTTCCAACCCCCCGGCGCTTCTCTCGAGTTTTCCTTCTGTAAACTCGTGAGTGCCTTTTGTACTGTTCATACTTGTACATCCCTTTCTATTCTCGCATTTGCGCCTATTGTTGATGTAATATTCTTGTAATATTGTGTCACCTCTGATGATAACTTTATAATTGTACTCATATGTTGAAATTTATAATGCACCACATGCTTCTGTACTCTGATTCTTACTTGTACTGATGCTTAGCGTATATACGTGAGGGTATTTTTGACCTGCATATATACATTGCAGTAACGTCTTCGTACCAGTGGGATCGGGGCGTTACAAATATTATTTGAATAATTAAGTGTAAAGATTCATGATTAGGGTAATTGAGGTGATTAAAAACAAGGACCATTACAATGAGTCTTCTTGTTCCTCTACCTATTTCTTAACTCTTCTGTGCTGTCGGGTAGTCTCTCATTATATGTCCCGCTCCACCACATGCAAAATAGCTTCTGTCCCGAGCACAACTTCCTATATGATTCTTATTACATCTCGAACACGAAGGGACTCCGGTAAAATTGGTACAGGGTGATGGTGCAGACTGTGCACCTCGAGGAAATCTCTCGAATCTGGGTTATAGACCTCTGTCTGTAACTAATTTCTCTAGACTAGATTTACACTAGACCCCTTACTTTTACCAATCGGGAGCCTGATGCTCCCATTCTCGACACTTTTGGATAACGATGGCGTTTTGAAAGAGGTCATCCCCCAACCCGAGTTTCATCGTTCTTCTACATGTCCCTCTCCACTTCTAAGGCTTTCTCCACGTCAGGATATACGCAGAAAGTTGAAATGGCACTAGCTGACTTTTGGTTCCCAGCTTGAGCACTCTTATGAACCTTTCCATCTTCTCAGCCTCATTCCTGACTAATCCTCTGACATATCTAGACAATTGGGTACACCTAGCATCATACTGAGTAACGGTCATTGAACCTCGCTTCGGTTCTTGAAATTCCAGTGCCAACTTATCTTTCGACATTTCTAAAATGTACTTATAATGGTCCCAGGTTTCCAATCAATTCTATCAATACAATCTATCCCAAATCTTCATAATTTACAAAAGTTTGACAACGTTTCTTCTGAACTGAGATTCTGCTTTTTTTACATGCACACAAGTTTCGGCCAACATTAACCTACTTATAAATTTCAAACTTGAATCTCAACAATATAAATACATTCAACATATTTTTTCCATAAATATTGTTCTTCAAATATAAACATATACACCTAACCTATCTTAAATTGAGATCAAGATCAAGTATTTCTTGACATATCCTTATTTACATTTCAAATTCATACTCAAAATTCTAACATGTGCTAGCACACAATTACATACAAGCAGAGTTCCATGTATATATATATATATATATATATATATGTGTGTGTGTGTGTGTGTACACACACACACACACACACACACACACACACACACACACACATATATATATATACGTACATGTGTGTGTGTGTATGTGTGTGTGTGTGTGTGTGTATATGTATGTATGTATGTATGTATGCGAACATTTAAAAGGAGCAATTCAAAAGAAATTGTTCAAGTCTTCAACAAGTGAATCTTTTTCATGTAGGAATAAACCTGGCTTCCAGTGGGCCCTTTACCTTTTTAAACTGAAAGATTGTTGAAACGAAATGAGCTAGATAGCTCAGTAAATATAATTGTTAATCTAGTGACTAATGTGTATCTGTGATCTCGTGAAAATATGTGTGACAATTTCTACTATAATGAAACTTCTGCTTTAACAGTAAAAAATTCAAGAAATTATTCACTTCTACTAAAGAAATCAACATGCAATAGTATATAAACTATTCCATTCAAGTTCACCTTTTAACTGATTTACTCCATCTTCATACACCACCGGAATTCCCATTGGTCTCTTCCTCCACATACAACATAATATTATTTTACCCCGTCTTCATACACCGTCGGAGTTCCCATTGGCCCCTTCCTCCACATATAAAATATGATTTTACCTCGTCTTCGTACACCGCCGAAATTTCCATTGGCCACTTCCTCCGCATGTGACATAATAAAGAATATAAACAACATATACCAACCTTCATAACTACTCATATAAAATGTATTTAAATGGTATAATCATAATAATCTATATGTAGCAATCATTATAATTTGACTACAAGGATTATCCAAATTTCCTACTTCTCACGTACATATAGCACACATAATGATCATACCATGATATAGCATGCATCCTACACTTCATTAACATTAACACTTACACATGATATAACATGCATCCTACCTCCGTTAACAGTAACACTTACACATGACGTATCACGCATCCTACACTTCATTAACATTAACACTTACACATGTTATAGCTGGCTTCCTACACTTCTTTAACATCAACACTTACTTAATATTAAGGTATTATCCACAATAAATCATTATTTCACAAACATAATTATTTCATTCCTACCGTTTTCATAACTCAAACTAGATTATGATTTTTACTTACCCTCGAAGGAAGTTTTCTTCGGGTAACTAGTATAACTTTCTGATTCATTGACTCCTACACATAAACACATTCATATTCACTAATAGCCCAAAATTAATGGAATTACATAAGGTTTTCATTAACTATTTTACTAATCACTTTGATAAATCGGAAGACTACCCTCCCGTTCACAAATCCCCAACAAATTTTGCATCTACGAGCTAACTCCTCCGGAATCATGCCTTGATCTATCTCTTCAATACACCAAAAAAATTTTAGAGGCTAAATCTAGAGTTTAAGAAAGATGACTAGATTTTTGGGCAGAAATTAAGAGAGAGAGAGGATGTGCAGAGAGAGTGTGCAAGAGAGAGAGAGAGAGAGGTGGGGGAGGGGCTGGTTTGGGTGGGGTGGCCGTCCGGCCATGGGAGGAGGTCGTCAACCAAGGGGAGAGGAAGAGGAAGAGAGAGAGACATGGGGGAGGGGCTGGTTTGGGTGGGGTGGCCGGCCAGCCATGGGAGGAGAGAAGGACTTGGGGAGCTTGAAGTTGAAGGAAAAAAATACAACCATGAAAATGAGATCCTCATCCAAATTTTTTTTCTTTGTATTCATTTATCTCCCATCTCATGCCACTTGGCATGACATCCACACTTTAAGCAAACCCCCCTACCTCCTATCTCTCCCTTACCTCCCATCCCTCTTAAATAATATCATGGGTACAACAAAATATCTCTTGTATTTATACCCTTTATATACTATTATATATACATATTCCATCATGTCACATATGTATATACTTCTAGAATAATATTCATCATCTACAATTGTCTGTGTGTGTACACACACACTTGAGATTATTTAGTTCAAGGCTTTTATTAAAATTTTGATTTAAATTCTATTGTGTGATTACCAAATGTTAATTTGATTTGCTCAGAAATCAATATACATGGTATTAACTCATGATTAAATAAAATGAATATTACAGTACTTCTCGTTAAAATTTTATCTCTGCGTGATTTTTCTCCAGAGATTTCTGTATCGTCTCAACAGTCTCCCACCAATGCTCGGCTTCTCCTTAAAACATGAAAGATACAAAAGATACCTTCTGGTCCTCATTACAATCCATCACACTCAGAAACTTTCCTATTTGACAGAGCCATTTCTCTGCCAATAAAGGTCCGCTTCGTCTTCAAATGCAGGAGGGTTCAGCTTTTGAAATTGTTTTAGGGCTCAGTTAGGATTATTTTCTCTTGTCACTAGTTAAGCCAGCCAGTGTGGCATTACATTGGGACTCCCTGACTCCCATATACTGCACTTCAGGGTTTCATTGACACTCGGGGGAAGGATGCTTCCGGTCATACTGTGCGGTGGGGCAGCTATCTCTAGATTACTGTCCACGGGTGGCTGATTCAAATTCATCTCTTCCTATATGAATGATAAATAATATTTTCTTTACTAAGATTGCTTGCATATTATAGAAACTTAAACAAAAGTAATTTCTTTGATCAAGTATGAAAATTTTGGATTTGAACAAGTAACTTTTATTTATAACTCACAAATTCACACAAGGGCTTTACAGAACATGTATTTTTCCTTACTAATTATGCTTAACTCTGAACCATACATATACACACATTCAAAATATTACAACTGTTGGACCCTAGAGGAGGGGTGAATAGGGTCAAGGGTAATAAAAAATTAATATACAAGTTATAAGACAAAACTATAAAATGAGACAGAATGATAGAATCACCTAGTCTGATGGTTGGATGGATGGTAGAATCAACAGAGAGTAAAAAATAGCAATATAACAGTAAATGCACAACAGATAGAATACAATAATAACATCATAGAGAATGTAAGCAATTTTAAGGTGGTTCGAAAAACTCCCCTACATCCACTACCTAGAGGTCTCCTCTCTGGGATTTACAAATCCACTAAAAAAAATTTCTTTAAAGCAGAGATCACAATCACCAAGACTCTTCTTTAAGCTTGAGTTTTCAATTCACCAAGATGTTATCCAATCTTGGATGTACAAACCACTAAGATACTCCCGATCTTAAATTTTTACACCACCTATATCTTTACGCACAAGACAATGAGTATGACAATAGATTTTGTTCTCTAACACAATGTGAGAACTAAAATAAGCACAATGATAGAATACAATAGGAGACTCTATGCAATCATATTGTTCTAAGTATTATCAATCAATAACTTGACATAATAAGTCTAAAGCAATAAAAATGAGAATCTATAATAAATATAGAGGATAAGAATGAGATTCTTCAATAGAGAAGTAAATAAAGTGATGAAATTCTCTTGTGTTGAATGCTTGAGACTTTCTCTGAAAATCAGAACTTGAATGTAGATGATTGGCTCAACCACTTTTATTTGGTGAGATCTGAAATTTAAAGCTTGAAGATGGGAGAGCTCAGTTTTTTTTGTCTGAAAATTTCAGGTTCTACTCTTGTTCTTGTAATGAATGAACAAGGTATTATATAAATAACAAGTTAACATCAAAGTGAATTCAACCATTGGAGACATCAGAGAGACAAATTTTCTGCCCATTTGAGCATTTAATGCTACTGAAACAAGATATCAAAACTATGCTAAATCTTGGGCACTAAATGCTACTGTACCAGTTAAGATATAGAGAGGGTATGGGGACTTTAGAGAGAGTGAAGAGATGAAAATTTCTCTCAAATATATACCCAATGGATATCTTATATAGCTGTACAAACTAGATAGTTTTGGGGCTGTCAAGGATTGTCAACAGCAGGACAATTTGACAATGATAGACTCAATTTTTCAGTTGTATAAAAAGGTATGTACAAACCACTTGTATGAAAGATTTAATGCAAAGAGTGAAAAGTTAACCAAGTGAAGTAAAAAGCATGTGATGCTAAAATCTAGTAACCAGTGAACAGAAAAAATGATGTCCAGAGAAAAATCAGAACTGAACCAGAATAATGACAGAATATTCTCAGTTTAATCTAAAATGGGCAGAGATGGTAGAATCAACTTGAGTGGTAGAATAAGCTGGTAGAATGAAAAATCTACCTAGAAACTGAAATAGAAAGATCCTAATATGTGCCAAATATATGTTTGATAACAAAATTACTATATGATTACTTACATAGTTTCTATTGAAAAAATTTGTACCTCAATATATCTTTGGCTCCTTCTTGCTCTCTCAAAGCTTGATGTATCTTGTAAAATTTTGATCTTCTGAAGCTAGATGTGCTTTACTTCTAGTAGCTCTTTATTAGCTTGAATATGAAATTTATAGAGTATGACATAATTTCTTCCATCCTCCATATATATATGACATTGGTAGCTCAAATCCATCCATCCTCCAAGAAAAGTCTTATCCTAAAATAAGACAACACTACTAATCTAACTTATTAGTAGCTTAATTTATAGGTTAATTATATCATCAAAATCATAAGAATTACAATCTCCCCTTTTTTGATTATGCCAATCTATAACATTGATTGGAAAGATGAATACATTGTAAATAGGAAAAAAAATATTTTTACATTTGAAGATCTCCCTATTTACCTGTCAATGTGCTAAGAATGATTAGAGAGCAAAGCTCCCCCTGTTAAATTCAATTCATGGCAACAAGTATTTCACAACTTGCGAATATGGTCAATCCCTCAAAATATAACATATACTTTTTGTAGACGGGTAAACCTTCATGATTCCCACACAATATCTGAACTTATCAGTAAAAGATAGTATATGAAATTATTAGTTTATACTAACAAGTGCATGCGACCATATATGTGTACATGTTTGTGATTAAAATATGAACAAATTTTGTCCTCTGACATGTACATAAATATATGCAGATATATGTGTCCAGTAAGCAAAATATGCATATTATCACAATCATTAGGCTCAAGTAATCTGCATACTATCATATTTAATAGCCAAGATCAGTCTGTTAGATGTTATCCTTCAAGTGCAGTATGTTACTACAGTGCAGTACGTTACTACAAGTGCAGTATGTTATCCAATCAATAGCCAAGTAAAATCTCCCCCTTTGCCATCAGCAACAATTCAAGGAGAAAGCATGCATGGATAAGTCACAACAGGCATAGCATATATGATAATTATGTAAGAGCAATGAAAATAAAAGCAAGAGTGTATGATAGTTATTATATGCCATAGTATCAGTAAAAAAAAAACAGCACATTAGGTCTTTTTGGAGGACCTAGTCATAGGCCTTTTTTCTTTACCTGAACTGTCCTCAGAATCATCTCCATTATCAGAGCTGTCATCAAATTGGTCAGAATCATCAGCAGAAGTATCAGAACTGGGAGAGTTACCTCTCTCAGAGTACTTATGGCCTAGCTTCTTGAGGAGTTTGTTAAGATTTCATTTGATTTCAGATAAATTAGCTTGGACAGTTCTCCGGAAGTGGTTGAATTTATCTTTCAACCTACTAATTTTCTTCCTCAATTTGATGTATTCTTGTTTTCTTTTCTGCTTATTTTCTCTTCAGAATCAGAGCTTACAAGCTATCTTCTTTCTTAATATCAACTTTCTTTCTTTTCCCACCTGATATTTTTTCATAGTGAGTCTTCTTCAACCTAGCTTTTTCCTCTACCTTAGATTCACCATTTATGATTTTATCCAAACTATTTTTGGGAAGAAACATCTGTTAATGGAAGCAGACCTAAAGCTTTCTTTTCGCATAGATGGGGTTTCAGTCCCAAGCTTAATTCCAAAGTGTGTAAACACTTTTGTTAACAAACAAGGAAATCCGAGTTGTTCACGAGGTATAATCATAGAGCTTAAGAAAAATAAGGTAGATTAGAGCTAAGCATAGCATATAAAAACAGTAAGCAGACCATTTTTATGACATGAAATATCCTCCTTGAGGGAGAAAATTGAACTAAGCTATCTTAGCTAACACATAAGCCCTGGGGGTGAGACAGTTATAGGAACTGAGTTTTCATTTCTGCAAACTTCATCAATTCTTACTCAAAACATTATGGCTAAAGCTTTAGATTTACTCCAATCAAAGAGGAGAAAGACTTAACGAAAATATGTGGTCCTAAAGTAGAAATTCCCAAAATTTCTCTCAATTCCTCTTCATCCAAAGTTATTATGGTTCCCTTGACCAGTGAGAACACAGTGAGAGGATCCTTTTTGCTTCTCAGGTTGGCGTAGAATATGGCCACCAGATTCAGAAAATAGGGAATTTTTTTACATGTAAATTCTCTGAGATGAATGAAATCGAAGCACTCATCAAGTTGATAATCCGAAATAGAGTTGAAAGCAACATACCTTTCCACAATACAGGGTCCATTGTGGAATTCTTTATAGAATATTTTGGCATCTTCATAGATCAGGTAAATCCTTTCTTCATTTGTAGATCTTTGTCAAAATTTCTCTTATTTTTCTTTCTTCTACCATGTTTTTTCCGATGATCTTCCAAGAAACAGGTGTAAGAATGCAAGGCTTTGGGGACAATTGTTTCCTTGTTCTTCTTCCTTTTGATGACAGTAATGAAGAGATGCATGTTCTCTTTATTAAGACTAGAGACATTAGGCCGAGGCTCGGACATTTTGGAAAGGAAAAATTTGGGGATTTTCAGAGAAGAAAACGAAGAGATGTAGAGTTAGGTTTTTCTAAGAGGTCTGGGTTAGGAAAGTTGCAGCACTGCTGTTATAAAAGAGGAGACAATATAGAGAAGCAATAAAGGGGGTTAGGTGGTCCACATCACTTAGGTTTAAGAAAAACAATTAAGTCAGATGAGCCAAACTGGTCTGGTAGAGAGGATGCTGATGGTAGCACCTGCTGGTAGAATCCTGAAATCACAATAACTTAAGAAATAATAGTAATAAAAGTTATTCTAGTATGTAAATGCCCAAATTTCTATGAAAATTGCAAAATTGTTCAATATGTAAAGATTTAGTAAAAATATCAGCAAGTTAATTGTGGTATCAATAAATTTTAATAAGATATCTCCACATTTAACATGATCTTTAAGAAAGTGATGTCTCACATCTTTGTGTTTAGTGCGAGAATGTAAAATAAAATTCTTAGATAAGTTAATTGCACTAATATTATCACATAATATACTAGTTGTATTGAATTGGCCACCATAGTCTTATAAAGTTTGCCTCATCCACAAAATTTGTGCACAACATAATTCGGCAGCAATATACTTTGCCTTTGTTGTAGAAAGTGCAACACAATTTTGTTTCTTACTATACCAAGATACAAGGAAATGGCAAGAAATTGACATATTCCACTTGTACTATTTCTATCAATTTTACTTCCGGTAAAATCAACATCACTATATCCTAATAAATCAAAACTAGCATACTTAGGATAATATAACTCAAAATCTAAAGTGCCTTCAACATATCTAATAATTCGTTTTACTACATGTAAGTGTGATTCTTTTGGTGAAACTTGAAAGCGTGCACAGGGACAAACACTGAACATGATATCTGATCTACTAACAGTTAGATGAGAAGACTATCAATCATACCTTCATAGAGTTTTTCATCTACATTCTTACCATTACATCTTTGTCAAGTTTGATAGTAGTACTAATTGGAGTAGACATCTTTTTTGAGTTTTTCATTTTGAACTTTTTCACAAGCTCACGAGTATACTTCCCTTGATTGATAAAGATTCCATCTTTTGCTTGTTTGATATTCAAACCAAGAAATAAATTGAGTTCTCCCATGAGACTCATTTCGAATTCTTGTTACATTCTTATGGAGAAATCTTCACACAAAGTTTCATTAGTAGAATAAAAATAATATCATCAACATAAATCTGAACTAGTAAAAGATATTGGTCAGCATGTTTGATAAACAAAGTAGTATCAATCTTCCCTTTAGAAAAATCATTTTCAATAAGAAATTTTGACAATATTTCATACCAAGCATGAGGTGCTTATTTCAAACCGTATAAAGCCTTTTTTAATTTGAAACTTGATCCGGAAAAACATAATCTTCAAACTTGGAGGTTGTTTCACATAGATTTTCTCATTCAAAAATCTATTAAAGAAAGCACTTTTGACATCCATTTGAAATAATCGAAATTTTTTAAAACTTACATAGTTTAGAAGCATTCGAATCGCGTCTAATCTAGCAACAGGGGTAAAAGTCTCATCAAAATCTATACCCTCCTCTTGATTGTATCTTTGGGTTACAAGTCAAGCTTTGTTTCTAGTAACAATGCCACTTTCATCTAGCTTATTACCAAAAACCCATTTGGTGTCAATGACAGAATAATCCCTGGGACTTTATACAAGATCCCAAGCATTATTTCTGTCGAAATTATACAATTCCTCTTGCATGGCCAAAAGCCAAAATCAAAGCATCATTAATATTTCTAGGTTCAATATGAGATAGAAAAACTAAATGTGAACATTCATTTAGAGCTTGAGAGCGAGTTTTACCCCTCTTGATACATCACTTATAATCAAGTCAGTCAGATGATCTTTAAATGTCTTTCAAGACTTAGGCAGTTCTAGATAGGATGTATTTGAAGTTCTAAAATGATCTGAAGTTTCAAATTTCTGTTCATTTGGAGTTTATTCATTACTGGTAGGATCAGAATACCTACTGGTAGGATCAGAAATATTGTTGGTAGGATCGATTCTCTAAAAATTCTAGAACCTGAAATATCTACTTCTTCAATAATCTTTGAAATATGAGAGCTAGTCTCATTAAAGCTCACATGCATGAATTCTTCAACGTTTATTGAGCGTTTATTAAACACTCTATAAGCTTTACTAGAAGTGGAATAATCAAGAAAAATGCCTTCATCCGATTTGAATCAAATTTATCAAAATTATCTTTGGTATTAAGAATAAAGCGCTTACATCCAAAATTTTTGAAATATGATATATTTGGGATTTTACACATAAAAAGTTCATACGGGGTCTTTTTCAAAATAGGATGAATAATAATACAATTCAAAACACCGCCTAAAAATATTTTGGTAAAACAAATGAGTTTAACATAGTGCATGCCATTTCTTGCAAAGTTCTATTTTTTTCTTTCAACAATACCATTTTGTTGTGGTGTTCTCGGTACCGAAAAAGTGTGTATACTGCCATGATCAAGATAAAACTCAATGAAATTTCATTTTCAAATGCACCATCGTGATCACTACGAATTTTGATAATAGAGGAGCCAATTTCGTTTTCCACCCTTTTGCAAAATATTTAAAGAAATTAAAAGCTTCATTTTTATGAGTTAAAAAAAACCCATGTAAATTGAGAAAAATCATCAACAATAACAAAAGCATAATATTTTTCATGCAAACTAGAGATGCTCATGGGACCAAACAAGTCCAGGTGTAAAAGTTGCAAGGGTTTTGAAGTGGATACCTCACTTATTGAATGAAAAATCTTTTAACTTTCTTGTTCTTTTTTACATTCATCACAAGTTACCTCCTTGGGCATCTTCAATGTGGGAAGTCCTCGTACAAGCCTTTTATTGGACAATTTTGATAAAAAATTAAAATTAGCATGTCCAAGTCTTGTGTGCCATAACTAAGAATCATCTTTTGATGCGGCCAAACACTTAACACTTTAGTTAGTTAAATCGACAATATCAATGGTATAAACATTTCTATTTCTAGGTGCTTCAAATAAAAGATTTCCTTCACAATCAATGATAATGCATTTGCTAGGTCTAAAAATGACATTCTTGCTTTTATCACATAGTTGGCTAATGCTAATAAGATTATCCCTCAATCCATCTACTAGTAATACATTTTCAAGAATAGGAAAAGATTTTTTACCAATAGTTCCAATACCAATGATTTTAACTTTACCATCATCTCCAAAGGTGACCGTGCCACCTTTATAACTTGATAGGGTTGTAAAAATAATTGGATCTCCCGTCATGTGTCTTGAGCAACCACTATCAAGGTACTATTTCATTCTACGTTGAGAAAGGTTGGATGCCTATAAAAGAATTTTGAGATATACTTTTAGGTACCCAATGTCTTTTGGGTCTTTGAATGTTAGTATCTTGTTTAGGAATCCATTTAGATATGAAATAGCATGAATTTTTTTATAAAACATGAAGTATTAATTGACCTCTTTTCATACAATACGTGCAAATTATATTTGAAGTGTTGATGTGGTGAAGAGTAATTATGAAAATCATGATTTCTGTGTTGGTTGAATGGCATCCTACCAAACTGTCGGTCGGATGGTATCCTACCAAGACTTGATCCGATTCTACCAGCCTGATTTTGTACATGAACAGTATTAGAGGTAGAAGCAACATCAGTAAATCTTTTTAAATGAATCTTTCAATCATCATTTTCGCTTTGAAGTTCTACAATTTTCACAAGCAATTCTTTTTTCTCTCTTAAAACGTTTTCATAAATAGATGGACAAAATGCATGTTTATTTTTCAATGTAGTAAATCGTTTTGAAAGTTTTTTATAATATGCAACTAACTCAATGTAAGCATCTTCTATTTCTTCACAAGTAATATAGTCATCGAGTGTTACCTGTTCGTTGTCCGCCATGAAACAAATATTTTCATTTGAGATGCTCAAATTTTCTTTATCTTTTTCTTCATTCTCGGAATCACTTGGTTCCGATTCATCCCATCTCACATACAAAGCTTTGTTCTTCTTGAAGAACTTTTAGCCTTTCCTTTTAAGTTGAGACAATCTTCTTAATGTGACCGGGTTTATTGCGTTTATAACAATTTATGGAGCCGGTCTCATCTTTTCTTCCATTTGATCTTTGAAAGTTTCTCCTTTTGTTGAATTTCTTCCTTATCATCTTGTTGGCCTTTTTAATGACATAAGTAAGGTCATCATTTTCATTTATACTTTCTTCACTTGAAAACTCATCTTGTGTACCTTTGAGAGCTATACTTTTCTTTTTCATTTGAGTAGCATCATCTTGCTCTCTTTTCTTTTGAAGATTCATTTTGATCTCTGCATTCTTCAAAATTCCAATTAATTCTTGGAAGGGGAGAGTGTTGATATCTTTGTATATCTCTTTTGGATTGATGATGTTATTGTACTCCATGGGTAGAGATCTCAACACCTTGTTGTTCATTTCAAAGCAAGTAATAACTTTTCTAAGAGATTGGAGATTGTTAGTGATGCTTTTGAACCTATTAAGAAATTTATCAATAGACTCGTTAGGAAAAAATCGAATAGATTCAAAATCTTGTGTAAGCATATTTATTTTACTATTCTTATTTTCATTAGTCCCCTCATGGGTGACCTCTTTTAGGATTTTGCTTCATTTTTTAAGAGGAGATGATGGTCCATTTGTTGTGACAGAAATTGATATGCTTTGATACTAATTGTTGTAAACGGACTCGATATGCTCGATACCAATTATTGCATGCATAACCCGGGATATCATCTTACTATGATACCAATAATTGAGAGATACGAACTCCCCACCGACGACCTCAAGTACGCCATGAGATCAATTATCTCGAGCACACAAGATGAATATTAAATGATATAAGAAGAAGGACACACAATTTAAAGTGGTTCGGCCCAAACTTGGTCTACGTCCATGGGAAAGAACTTGATAGAGCTTTATTAATAAACTTGATATAAAGAGATCTAACTTTTCTCTTGATGATACTAGAGTATTCGCTTTCCTCTTAAATTTACGCCTAGATTAAAAGAGTATGCCTTCTCTCTATGTATTTTCACCTTGCTCCTCTTTTTCTTGGCTTTTTAAGGTCCTACATTGTTATTTTTCTCTGCTCCAATTTACAATGCTAGATTATAACCTTTATTTATAGGATTTTACAATATAACTCCTATTTGAACTATGAGATGATCTCATCAATGGATACTTGAAGGATCTTGATCAATTCTATTAGAAGTTGATATCCTTGATCTAGAAGGATTCTAAACCCTTTAATCTTTAGAAACAAATCTTCATTGAATAGAAATTTAAATCTTATTCATACTCCTCGTAAAAAAGAAATTCACAATCGCCTGAAAAAGAAACTACTTCACCTTAATTTGTCTCTTCTACTTCAAGCCATCGTCTTCTCCAACTCAATTAGATCTTCTTGGACCATCATCTCCTCTTGAAAAATAAGACAAAATCCTAACAATCTCCACCTTGACTTGCTTTTCAAGCCTTTAGTAAAATAACTTCTGATTTTAGATTACTATCTTAATTCATTCCTCGGTTGTAACCATATCGTAAAGCCTTTAACCTTGCCCCTCTCCCCGGGGCTTTTGGCGGATTCACTATCATGTCTTGGGTCATCTCGAACCTCGCCAAAATGCACCCTTTCTGTTGTCGTCCTGCAACTCTTAGACTCGTTGCAATTTTTCTTGAAGCTCCACCTTGAAGAGAGCTCCCTTCAAGCTTTTCATTGAAACTTCTTGACCTAGTTTTTTTTCCTTAGCTTACATTGCATCACCGCCGCTACTAGCAAATTTCACTTTGTGACGCCTTCTCGGCTATGGGGCCCCACCAGTCTTGAGGCAATCTGCCTCTAATTCTTTACATGAACATTGTTGACAACACTTGTTGTGCCATGGTCTTCCACCAATCACTTGGTGATGGTCCACTTTCCATCGAAGTTTTAACCTTGAGACTTACCGTCTTCACATAACTGTCATGGTCTTACTAGACCTTTCCGTCACACAATGCCATGATCTTCCTTCCATCAATCAGTGTTGCCATCCACCACTGCATTGATGTTTGCTAGATGTATTGCCCTGCTATTGATGATCTTCAAACCTGATAGATCCACCAATGCCTGCAATAATCTCATCGTGTCACGACTTGCCCGTCGTAACTTTGATCATGATCTTCATTGATTTCTTTAATCGATCTGTACAGAATCTGCATCAGACATTGAAATTTTCTCGATCTGCACCCACCATTGCATCCAGAATACTAAAAAATATAGGGTTCGACACCTTGATCATCTGAATCCGACTATGATTGCACGATCTACCTTTGATCAATCTCATACATTGATCGTCTTCATCACCCTCTGCTGTTTTTTTCCTTTGACTTGTTGTCGCAGCGAGTCTCTATGGGATGCCTTGTGCAATGCGTCCGTGCGCTCGTCGAGCCCGTCTTGCCGTCTGTCATTGGCGATGATCTGATCATCGCCGTTGCATCTACCATGTTCAGATCTGAGCATCATTGAGCCTTGATGACCCCACCTTGATCAATATATTCCAATAGTCATCGATCTTTACTTTAGAACAAGTTTGAACTTTCTTGTTGTCTTCTACATCTTCATGCCTCTGCTGAACTCCATCGACTTGACATCTTCTTCTTCATCTAAAGCACTCGAGTCTTGAACAAACACCATCAGCTCTGATACTATTTGTTGTGACGAAAATTGATATGCTCTGATATCAATTATTGCGTGTATAACTCGAGATACCATACTTATTATGATACCAATAGTTTAGAGATACAAATTTGTATCAGAGAGGAAGCATTATTTGTTGTGACGAAAATTGATATGCTCTGATACCATTTGTTGTAAACAGAATTGATATACTTTGATACCAATGTTGTAAACGAAAAGATAATTTCACATTTTTTTAGTACAAGTGATATTCATAATTTTATGAAACTCATGGCAAGATAATTCATTGATAATACAACTAATATCTTTAAAATTTAATTTAGCAAAAGAGAAATATCTCTCGTCCCATTCGAACTGAGATTTTGGAACATTCTTACCATCAACCTCTAAAGTGGGAGAGGTGTAGTCGTCTTCTATCATGCTCAAAATCTTCCAATCAATAGACTGAATATGAATTCTCATACATGCTTTCCAGCATAATTAGTACCATTAAATAGTAGAGGTCTATTGTTGGATCTCCCCTCTAGTAGAATAAGGTCACTAGTGGAAGTCATAGGATCAGTTTCTAGGATATAAAGCCTAAAATAGGAGTACCAATGCTCTGATACCAATTGTTGGACTCTAGAGGGGGGTGAATAGGGTCAAGGGTAATAAAAAAATTAAATATGCAAGTTATGAGGCAAAACTGTAAAATAAGACAGACTGGTAGAATCACCCAATCTGATGGTAGGATGGGTGGTTGAATCAACAGAGAGTAGAAAACAACAATATAACAGTAAATGCACAGCAGATAAAATATAATAATAATAGCAAAGAGAATACAAGCAATTTTAGGGTGGTTAGGGAAACTCCCCTACATCCACCACCTAGAGGCCTCCTTTTTAGGATTTGCAAATCCACTAAAAGGCTTCTCTTTGATGCAGGGATTACAACCACCAAGACTTTTTATTGAGCTTGAATTTTCAATCCATCAAGATATTATCCAATCTTGGATTTACAAACCACCAAGATACTCACAATCTTGGATTTTCACACCACCTCTATCTTGAGGCACACAACAATGAGTATGACAATAAATTTTGTTCTCTAACATAATGTGAGAATTAAAATAAGCACAATGATAGAATACAATAGGAGACTCTATGAAATCATATAGTACTAAGTATTATCAATCAATAACTTGGCACAATAAGTCTAAAGCAACATAAATGAGAATTTATAATAAATATAGAGGATGAGAATGAGATTCTTATAGAGAAGTGAATGAAGTGATGGAATTCTCTTGTATTGAATGCTTAAGACTTTCTCTGAAAATAAGAACTTGAATGTAGATGATTGGCTCAACCACTTTGGTGTGATGAGATCTGAAATTTAAAGTTTGAAAATGGGAGAGCTCAGTTTTTTCTTGTCTGAAAATTTCAGGTTCTTTTCTTGTTCTTGCAATGAATGAACATGGTATTATATAAACAACAAGCTAACATAAAAGTGAATCCAACCGTTAGAGGCAATAGAGAGACTAATTTTTCTACCCGTTTGAGCATTTAATGTTGCTGAAAAAAGATATCAAAATTGTGCTAATCTTGGGCATTAAATGCTACTGCAGCAGTTAAGATATAGAGAGGGCATGGAGACTTTAGAGAGAGAAAAAGAGATGAAAATTTTTCCCTAATACATACGCAACGGATATCTTATACAACTGTACAAACTAGACAGTTTTGGGGCTGTCAAAGACTGTCAACAGCAGGACAGTTTGACAATGACAGACTCAGTTTTTCAGTTGTAAAGGTATGTATAACCCACTTGTATGAAAAAAGTTAATGTAAAGAGTGAAAGTTAACCAAGTGAAGTACAACACATGTAATGTTAAAACCTAGTCACCACAGAACAGAAAAAATGATGTTTAGAGAACAATCAGAACTGAACCAAAATAATGACAGAATATCCTCAGTTTAATCTGAAATGGGCAGAGATGTGAAGTGGTAGAATGGTGATTCTACCTAGAACTGAAATAGAAAGATCCTACTATGTGCCAAAATATATTTGATAATAAAATTACTATATGATTACTTACATAGTTTCTATTGAAAAAATTTGTACCTCAATATATTTTTGACTCTTTCTTGCTCTTTCATAGCATGATGTATCTTATAAAAGCTTGATCCTGTGGAGCTAGAAGTGTTTTGCTCCTAGTAACTTTTTGTTAGTTTGAATATGAAATTTGTGGAGCATCACATAATTTCTTCCATCCTCCATATTTATATGACATTGGTAGTTCAAATCCATCCATCCTCCAAGTAAAGTCTTATTCTGAAATAAGACAACACTACTAATCTAACTTATTAGTAGCTTAATTTATAGGTTAAATACATCATCAAAATCATAGAAATTACAATGTCCTACATACAAAATCTTTCTACCCATATCCTTAAGTCATCACGGAGCATTACTGGCTCCACTAGAACCCTATTACTGTTACCATCTCCCTCATCATCACTATTCTCATCAGACTCAGAAATATTTTATTTTTCTGTGGGGTCCTGCTCCATAGGATTTTCTTCATTTATTAATTCTTCCTCTATTGATTCTTCGCTTGCAACTCTCACATTCTCCTATATCACGTCCTCAGCAAAATGTCAGTCATCCAGGTCTGATACCCGGTTTTGTCTTTTCAGCCCCTGATTTGAGCAGATTCACCTCTCTAGGTCAATGACTATCTTGAATAGGCTTTAATCACCATTAAATGGTGATTTTAGGGTCTTCTTTTCCATTGCACACCATGGACCTAGAATGAAGCAAGTAAGGGATTATTAGCATAATTTATTTATCAATTAAATGTGAGATGTGATGAAAATTATGCAAAATTAGGGACTAATCACACCCCCACACTTATCTTTTTGCTTGTCCCGAGCAAAACAAAAATAAGAAAATTATTATACCACTTTCGCAGGTGACGCGATTGCACTGAGCATGTGCAACAAGCCTTTAAACCTCTAGGTTTCCCCTAGAGGAGGAGTGTTGTCTCCTGAGGGTTTTCAGCGGATTGCACCCACAAAATCCAATAAGAAAAGAAATTAGTTGTTAGTTTTTTTTTTTTTTTTTTTACATGACAAAGAACTTTCAATCATCTAAGTAAAAATGACCGAATGATGTAAGAATTAGGTTTAACCCTCATAAGTCCTCTTATATTTTAGCCTTCATAAAAGAAGAAATTATGGTTTTTCTTTAAATTTAGAAGGGATCCTGTACTTCTAACTCATTCTTTTATTTTGCTTTAGATAGATATGCATACTGTGTAAGTGTGATGTGCTTGGGATTTTTCAACTCAACTTTGAATATTATTTTATTAATATTTACTTATTATTCTTGGTTCCATTAGGCTTTCTACTTCACTTATATAGCACATATCAAACCGATGACTCCCAAACCAGATGGTCTTAGGGCACCAGGTGAAAAAACACCCTTCAGGTCAAATATGCAAGTGGAGTAGGCCACGAAATCAAGATTTATTTATAATATTTTTTTTTTTTTGGCGTGAGTAATTATGCTTCTTGAGGCACAATTATCCAGCTTTTTCTCTTTTTTTTGGCGTGAATAATCATGCTTCTTGAGGCACAATTATCCAGCATTTTTTTTTTTTCAAAAGTTGTGTCTCTAAATCCCAAACATGTGTGTGCGAATTATGCATATTCTACTAAGGCTAGATAAAAGGTATGAGTTATTTTCCTTATCCCTCCTATCTTTTTAATCAAACCATTCTTTCTTGTTTACTTAGGCAAAAATAAAGATTTATTACTAAGGTTCCCGTAATTCCTACAGTCTTTTGGTATTTTTATAAAGAGTACGAAATTTCTTTTCTTTTTTTTTTTTTTTTTTTGTTGGAAGAAGGAAGAAAAAGGAAAAGTGTTAGCACCCCCCACACCTATTTAATGCATTGTCCTCAATGAATGCAGATGGAAATGCAAATGCAATAAATAGGGGGAAGGAATGATGTTACCGTCTTCGTGGACTCGGGCCGACCAAGTGCGAAAAGGCTAAAGAAATGTCAAAAAGAATGTACAAGGGTAAGTATATAAACACTTTTTTTTTTTTTTTTTTGGGTTAGGTGTATGATGGGGCAAAAAGAGTGAGCACACTATCATCTGGAATCATCGGCTCAGTGGTCAAGAATGGCTTCAGTCTTTGCCAATTCACTTTAAATTCCGTGTTATTTTTAGGGTCTGCAATGAGCACAGCACCGTGTGGGAAAACAGTGCGCACGATGAATGGTCCCGACCAACGAGTTTTCAGTTTCCCTGCGAAAATATGAAGCCTAGAATTGTACAGCAGAACCTTATCTCCCGGTGCAAAGGTTTTCCGGGTTATGACTTGGTCATGAAAAAGTTTGGTTCTACTCTTGGTGATTCGTGCATTCTCATAAGCTTCATTTCGTATCTCCTCTAATTCTGAAATCTGCAGTTTCCTAAGTTCACCGCCCTTGGTCAGGTCAAAGTTGAGTTGCTTAATTGCCCAGAGGGCCCGGTGTTCTAATTCTACTGGCAGATGACAAGCTTTTCCAAACACGAGTCTGTAAGGAGACATCCCCAGAACTGTCTTAAATGCAGTACGGTAAGCCCACAATGCATCATTGAGCTTAACTGACCAATCCTTTCGGTTTTGTCCGACAGTCTTTTCTAGAATGAGCTTAAGTTGTCGATTGGTGACTTCTACCTGCCCATTTGTCTGGGGATGATACGGGGTTGATAACTTGTGATTGATGGAATATTTTCGCATTAGAGCTTCAAAAACTCTGTTGCAAAAATGTGATCCATTGTCACTAATTATCGCTCTCGGGGTGCCAAACCGGGAGAAGATGTTCTCTTTGAGAAATTTGACAACCACTTTGTTGTCATTCGTCTTGGTTGGCACTGCTTCTACCCATTTAGAGACATAATCTACAGCAACCAAGATGAACTGGTTGCCGAAGGAGTTGGGGAATGGCCCCATGAAATCGATACCCCAAACATCAAAAATTTCAAGTTCAAGGATCGGGTTTAGGGGCATCATGTCTCTTCTAGAAATTTTCCCGATTTTCTGACAATTTGCACATGACTTGCAAAAATGATATGAATCCTTGAACAAAGTGGGCCAGTAGAACCCACTTTGTAGAACCTTCTCTGCAGTCTTACGGGGACCGAAGTGTCCTCCGCATGCAAGATCATGACAAAAGCTGAGCACACTCCTCTGTTCCTCCTCGGGTATGCATCGACTAATTATTTGGTCTGGACAATACTTAAAAGATACGGTTCTTCCCAGAAGAAGTACCGTACTTGGGCAAAGAAGCGGTATTGGTCTTGCTTTGTCCAGTCAGCGGGTAATTGTCCTGTGGCCAGGTAATTAACGATGTCAGCATACCAGGGTTCCTTAAGAATGGCTAGGATGTGCTCATCAGGGAAATCCTCGTTGATCGGAGCTTGGATGGTTGGTGCATTCGGAATTCGTGAAAGATGATCAGCAACCACATTTTCAATACCTCGTTTATCCCGAATTTCTAAGTCAAATTCTTGAAGCAAAAGGATCCACCGAATCAGTCGGGCTTTTGCTTCCTTCTTGGTCATGAGGTATTTCAGAGCCGAGTGATCCGTGAAAATCACTGTTTTTGAACCTAACAAATAGGGCCGAAATTTTTCTAACGCAAAGACAACGGCCAAGAATTCCTTCTCAGTCGTTGTATAGTTCTGTTGGGCGTCATTCAAGGTCCTACTCGAATAGTAAATCACGTGCTGCCTATTATCGATGCGCTGTCCTAGGACAGCGCCAATAGCAGAATCAGATGCATCACACATGATTTCAAATGGCTGGGCCCAATTAGGAGCAGAAATGATAGGTGCAGAAATCAGTTCTTGCTTAAGCCTCCCCCAAGACTTGAAACATTCATCATTGAAGTCAAAGGGCATGTCCTTAGCGAGCAGGTTAGTTAAGGGCCTCGCAATTTTGCTAAAGTCCTTAATGAACCGTCGGTAGAACCCAGCATGCCCTAAAAAGGATCTAATATCCTTGATGCTTTTGGGGGTGGAAGCTTAGCAATCACTTCTACCTTAGCCTTATCCACTTCTATGCCTCTCCTCGAAATCTCATGGCCCAAGACAATCCCCTGTCTCACCATAAAATGGCATTTTTCCCAGTTTAGAGTTAGGTTCTTCTCAATGCATCTTTGTAGCACTAACTCTAAGTGATGAAGACATTGATCAAATGAATCTCCGTAGATGGAGAAGTCATCCATGAAAATCTCAAGAAAACGTTCCACCATATCAGAGAACAAACTAAGCATGCACCGTTGGAACGTTGCAGGAGCATTGCATAATCCAAAAGGCATGCGCCTATAAGCAAAGGTTCCGAACGGGCAAGTGAACGTTGTCTTTTCCTGGTCTTCTGCAGCAATGGGGATTTGATTGTATCCCGAGTACCCATCCAGAAAGCAGTAGTACTCATGTCCAGCCAAACGCTCAAGCATTTGGTCGATGAAGGGAAGCGGGAAATGGTCTTTACGGGTAGCAGCATTCAACTTCCTGTAGTCGATACAAACACGAACCTTGGTAGGCAGTCTTGTTTGTACCAACTCTTTATCCTCATTTTCTACTACCGTAAAGCCAGCCTTCTTTGGGACCGCATGAACAGGGCTAACCCATTGGCTATCAGAAATGGGATAAATGATCCCATTATCTAATAGTTTCAGAATTTCAGCCTTCACTGCCTCTTGCATGAGAGGGTTAAGCCTGCGTTGTGGGTCCCTCCTAGGGGTTGCTTCATCGACTAAATGAATTCTGTGCTGCACTATTGCTGGACTTATTCCCTTGATGTCCTTCATTGTCCATCCAATGGCTTCCCTATGTCTCTCCAGAATAGACATCAAGCTGTCCTCTTGTTGCTCAGTCAGGTGGGATGCTATGATGACTGGCAAGGTGTCCTTTCCGCCCAGGTAGGCGTACTTGAGATGTTCGGGCAGGGCTTTCAGCTCTAGAGAAGGTGTTGCTTTATTGGAGGGAATCTCTGGGCTTTCGATCCTAAGATGGGGTACACTGGGGCTTGATGCCCAATCCACTGCTGAATCTACGATCTGGTCTAAATTGAATTCCTCATCCTCCAGATCGAATTCTGCCTCAGTCTCTATCTCCAAGCATTCTCCATGCTCACTGGTCAGGTTTTCAATGGAATTGACCTCAAACGTCTGATCATTGACATCCCTAGGTTGTCTTCCAAGATTGAAGACATTGACTTCCTTCGTCATGTCTCCGAAAGTTAATCTCATGGACCCATTCCTACAGTTAATTATGGCATTGGCTGTGGCTAGGAACGGGCGCCCTAAGATGACGGGAGTCTGAGACCTAAGATTTGACACAGGTTGGGTCTCTAGAACAATGAAGTCAACGGGGTAAATGAAATCCCCGACCCGGATGAGGACGTCTGTGATTTCCCCTTTTGGGATCTTCACAGAACGGTCAGCTAGCTGAATGGTGACTTGAGTTGGGCTTAGCTCACCCAACCCAAGTTGCTGGTACACAGAGAGAGGTAGCAAGTTGATACTTGCTCCCAGGTTAAGAAGCGCTCTACTGATTTCAGTCTGTCCTATGGTGCAGGAAATGGTGGGACATCCGGGATCCTTGTACTTCACCGGAATGGGACCAGACAGAATTTCGCTTATGTTAGTGGCCACGAACACTTTCTTGGGCACATTGGTCTTTCTCTTCTTAGTACACATATCCTTCAGAAATTTGGCATAAGCCGGGACTTGTTGGATAGCGTCTAGAAGTGGCACATTCAATTTAACCTGGTGGAACATCTCTAGCATTTTCTCCATGTGCATGTTTTTATTGTTGTTCCTAAGCCTATTGGGAAAGGGTGCTACAGGCTTATGAACTTGTTCAGCAGCTTGGTCCTCATCAGATGTTTGTGGAGCGGATTGGGAGGAACTAGCAGAGGTGGAGGCTTGAGTGAGATCAGGATGGACTGGACTTTTCTGCTGGTAGACCTGGTTGTCTACCTTCTTTCCAGACCTCAGTGTGTGAACAGCATTACACTGGTTAATTGATGGGTCCTGAACTTCATATGCTTGGTTGGAGGTTTTTGGGTTAACTAATGGCTGACTAGGCAAAGTACCCTTAGGTCTTTCACTTAGGGAGCTAGCTAACTGGCTCATCTGCAATTCCAACCTTGATATGGCCTGTGAATGACTGTTCAGAGTTTGTCCCTGGTTCTGCATGAAAGCAGACTGGGACTTAATGAAAGCCTCAATGCTCTCCTCTAATTTACTGATCTTCTTTTCCATTGGAGAGCCTTGGGAGGAGGAAGATGGGGCTTGACTGGGAAAAGGTGGTGGAGGAGCATGATGGTGAAAGTTGTTGGAGAAATTGGGCCTGAGAGGATTGTTTGGGGCCCAGGAGAAATTGGGATGATTCCTCCAACCGGGATTGTATGTCTGTGAGTAGGGGTTGTGAAGCGGCCGTGAGTAAGCCGCGTTCATGTGTTCCTGTGGCACTTGTTGGGCATGGAAAACAGGGCATTCTTCGAAGACATGGTTCGGTGCCTGACAATATGAACAACCCGGATTGTGAATTGGTGGTGGGTTGATCTGGTTGACACTGACAGGCTCTTTTGTTTCTAGAGCCTCTATCCTTCTCATCAGGGTAGCAATCTTGGCCTCAGCAGCTATGGATGTTTCTAAAGATAGGAGCCCTCCTCTTGAAGCTATAGACTGTGAATTCTTAGGTTTCTCTGAGGCTGGCTCCCACTGAAGGGTTTTCTCAGCTAAGTCCTCAAATAATCCCAACCCTGATTCTCATCCTTCTGCAAGAACCCTCCCTGACACATCGTTTCTAACAGGGTCTTAGTCTGATAGTCTAGACCATCGTAGAGAATCTGGCACTGACGCCATTTCTCCACACCGTGATGAGGGCATTGAGCTAGGAGATCTTTGAATCGCTCAAAGTATCTCCAAAAGGGTTCGCTCGGGTCTTGCTTAAACTGCATGATGTTCTTCCTAATGAGGGCAGTTTTGTGAATTGGGTAAAATTTCTTCAAGAAAGCCTTGACGAAATCATCCCACGTCGTGACTGAATCTGCTGCCAAACTGTACAACCACTTCTTGGCTAGGTCCTTTAGGGAAAAAGGGATGAAACGTAACCTAACGGCATCGTCTCCTAGCTGGGGTATTCGCATCATAAGGCATACTTCTTCAAATTCCCTAACAAAGAAGTATGCGTCCTCTGATTCTAAACCATGAAATTTGGGAAGAGTGTTAATGAATTGGGGCTTTAACTCAAAGTTATTTCCGTTTGCTTCAGGAAGTTTTATGCAAGAAGGAAGCGAAGTTCTGATCGGGTAAAATCTATCCTGAAGTGACGCCATCACCGGTTCTGGATGCAAAGGTAGAGAAGTGTTTCTTGTTAATCTGGAAGTTGAAGGATCTCTCACCCACTCTTGCATTCAGCACACCACAACCAACGTGAAAACAACAAACAATCGAAAAGAGTGAAAAACAAACAAAAGAAATCAAAAACAACCACAAGCCTTAGTCTAAGGTACCTGGACCTAGACGACTCCTAACTGGTCGATTCTCCGGGGAAGGTTGTTGTAGGAACTCGACTACAAGCTAATCGGCCAGGAAAGGGCAAAGCTCGGGGGGAGGTATCCGGGCGGAGCCACGGGCCTAATTATGCCAAACCACGGAGCTTTCGAGGCTTTACCTCTAAATCCACTTTCCTTAGACACCGATTTTGCAGGAGTAAAGTTCTTACAATTTCCAACCTCGGTTAATCTCTTAGTGAGTCCGAGATGTCCCTAGGGCCAACGTCTATTGATTTTTAGTTAAGGCTTGGGAAAGTGTGAGTGCACTTGGAGATGGTTTTTGGGCTAAGGAAGGGTGATGAAATCCCACCTTATCTTGTTTATTTGGGTTTTGCCCTTAAAGTCAATTGTGCAAGTGTACAGTTTATTCACAACATGGTAACACTCAAAGCGGTAAATCACTTCAAAATGTTGGTCCTATTTTATATGAATGCACACATACCTTGTCTCCAGCACTCTTCAACAGAAATTGAAATGAATTGAAATAGACACGTGCCCTAAATGTAAAAGTCTAATCCAATTTTTAATTAAGCAACAAGTAAATTTCTGTTGAATTTATTACACATGCATATGGTAAAGCATCCAAGGAAACTAGAAATTTTGAAAGCACTTTTTTTTTTTTTTAGCGGCGCTCGGCAACCCTGCAAACAAGTATGTTAGTACTTCAATCGGAAAAACTCGTTTTTACACGAATTTTCCGAGGGCAAATAAATCCTCGCGCAATGTCCTTGGCCACCTCTTTTGCTTCCCTTGAAAGTGAGCTCCTTGGTACTTCTCCTACACAAAAAGAAAAAGAACAATCTTTAGTAGTGAACAATAAAGCCGTTCCCTCCCCGGCAACGGCGCCAAAATTTGATCGCGTAAAAAGCAAGTATTAAAATGAGAGAAGGAAGTGTGGGTTGATGTTACTGCTTTTGCGATTCTTTTTGTAGTAGCGAAGTGGCTATACGGGTCGTATCCACAAGGAGGGAGAGCGATAGAAGCTTGATGCGGCTTTCAAAATTCAAGAAGAAAGAAAGTTCTTATTTCCAAATAAAGAATTTGAAAAGTGAAAACAAGTATTTTTAGAAATTGTTGGAAAATGTTTGGTGGTTTGTAAAAGTGATCTTTTTCTTAGTTGTAAAGATGCATGGCTAACTTTCTACTAAGTGCTCCCACTAATTTCTAACTTTTTGAAGATAGCCTCACGATGGATCATAGGCAAACACGACACTTGTGCATTGGAACTAATCACGTGGAAATCAAGTGAGAGTTCATCCTATAACTTAACCTTACACGGCAAAAACTCGGACATTCCCATATCAAGATCCGATAGAAGGCGAGAATAAGGGAAGACTCGAGTGCACTATTGGTATCGGCAAAGTTAAAAGGAAAAAGAGTCTAACAAGTAAAACACAACTCATAGATCATCAAAACGAATTAAGTATGAAATATAAGAAAGTAGATACTTGTAGATAAATTAGAGTTAGAACCCTCATCTTAAGATGCCATAGCTCTCATTTGCACAAGGCTTGTTTGGCACTATTGATTCATACGGGTTATCAAACAAGTGTTAGAAATTAGTGGGTTAGTAGTTAGTTAGCCATGCTATGGAAAAGTTAGTTAGCCATCAAGGTAAAAGAAACAACAAAGAAAAAGGGGTAAAAGGGAAAGGGGGAGTTACACTACAACAAAATAAAGAAGAAGAAGTAAAAGGGAGAGAAGTTACACTACAACAAAGAAATAAAAGTAAATGCAAAGACAAGTAAATGAAAGAAAGAAGAGAAGTAGTACTTGTATTATCTTGTCACCCTTCAAATACAACTCTTTACACACTCTCTCTCTTTCTCTTTAATGGCTAAGACCTAAAACTAGAAGAAGAAGAACAACTACAACAAACTAACAACAAGATTACAAATTTTTGCCAAAATTCCAATCTGCCTTCACTGAAGACCCCAGGGGGGGTATTTATAGGTACCAGGGCAAAGGGGAGCCTGGGGACAGGATGTGACCCGAAGCGGCGCGCGCGGCGCCGCAGTATTGCCGCGGAAACGCGGCAAAAGCCGCGTTTCCGCGGCAATACCTTTGCGGTGCGCGCAGCGCCGCCTGCTGCGCGCCGCCTGGTTGTCCCCCTGTCAGTTCTGATGCCCGGTTTTGTCTTTTCAGCCCCTGATTTGAGCAGATTCACCTCTCTAGGTCAATGACTATCTTGAATAGGCTTTAATCACCATTAAATGGTGATTTTAGGGTCTTCTTTTCCATTGCACACCATGGACCTAGAATGAAGCAAGTAAGGGATTATTAGCATAATTTATTTATCAATTAAATGTGAGATGTGATGAAAATTATGCAAAATTAGGGACTAATCAGTCCTGCTCCATAGGATTTTCTTCATTTATTAATTCTTCCTCTATTGATTCTTCGCTTGCAACTCTCACATTCTCCTATATCACGTCCTCAGCAAAATGTCAGTCATCCAGGTCTCTATCGAATTGACCCCAATTATTAATCCACCAAGTTTTCAAGGAACGCCTCCAAACATGAACCCTCTCTGGAGTTCTTCTGTTGTTCCTTAGGTTCTGCCTGAGGCTCATCCATCTCGCCTCTAGATCTTCAGTAGCACTTAGATTTTTTAAAACCCAGATTTATACTTTAAACCCCAGTTAATGAGATAATATTCGGTAATTAGAACCAATAATTCTGGTGATAATTATATCACCCTTAATTTGATAAAATTTATATGAAATGGGGAATAAATATTTTTGCATTCTAATTGTAATATATTGGTGAATACAAGTTATTTATATAGAATACATTTATAATGATATACATACATGGGAGAGTGTATATACATACATATACATATGTATATAAACTATTCATGTATAAATGGTTAATATTTTAAGTGGGTGTACATGTATATACATACATGTATTATACTAACCTATATTTATTTATTATAGTGTTAGTAGAGGGAGTAGGTGAGCATGGATGGGGTGAGATGAAGGGTGAGATGCAACTTGGAACTTGATGAACAATGTGGCATGATGATGGGATTTATTAAGAAATTAATTGAAGGAGAAAATGGGAAGAAAATTCCCATTATCCTCTCCACCTTCTCTCTTTAACTTTCTTCTCCCTCTCCTTGGTGACTGGCGACCTGGCTAGGGGAGGTCGGAGTGGTGGTAGTGGTGGCCGGTTAGGTAGTGGCGCAGGCTACAGGGCATAGGAGCAGCAACACAGTACCATCTCCATCATCTTTTTCACCAAAAAGAAATCATCACCTTTCTCTCTCCTCTCCCTCTAGCACTTCTCGCCCTCTCCTTCTCCCTGGTGGCCGGCGACGAGCCAGGCCGGTTGTTGATGACAGCCAACCCACCAGCCCCATCCTTCTCACTCTCTTCTCCCCCTCTCGTGGTAGAGCGCCAGAGGCAATTAGCGGCGGGGAAGATGTCGACCGAAGTGACGACAGGCCAGCAGTCGTGACAGAGGGGCAGAGCTGCAACTTCAGCTGCAGTTGCAGTTGAAGAAGAGGAAAAAAGAAAAGAAAAGGGAAGAACAGGGGGTTGTGGGTTTGGAGTTTAACCCGATCCGACCCATTTGAACCTGACCCTACCCATTTGACTTAAAGAAAGGTAAAGTTTTATTTAAACTCCTGGTGAATAAAATATTTATATTTTGGACCCTTATAATTTATAAAACTGACCTTGAATTACTGGATTGGTTTTTGGGTAATATCTCGGCCATCGGAGTCAGATTCCGACGATTTTTAAGCCGTTGTGATCGTGAAGATGAGAGCTACACATCTGTGACATTAATAAATGGAATCAGACAAAGATGAGTGAAATTTCTAATAAATTGGATTAAATTATATAATAATTCCAAAATATGTTTTCTGATGAATGAAAATTTATTTAATATAGAACTCTAGAATATTGTATACAAAGGCACTGACATGTAAATTATTTAATAGAAGTCATTATAGTTGACATGAATATGATAGGTATATGTTACTTGATGTATGTGCATGATATATTATTCCATATGGAATGTACTAATTGTACGGTGGGAGAAGTTTTCCTCGTAAAATTTCCTTGAATCAAATGAAAAATTACAGCGGATTAACACTCCGACTATAAGGGAGGGGAGATGTTTAGACTTGGATCTCCTCTTTATTTAATGCTGAGTTCTTGATGTGGCGGTGGAAAGTGAATCTTGTTTTTTGTTGACCGGGTGAACGTCAGGACCTTTTTGGGATCTTCTCTTTGGATGGCAGATGGAGTAACTCAGCTCCTGTCGACCAGGATCTCAAAGAGATTGTAGGCAAAGATTAACTTGTACGCAGCAAGTTGCTTGAAGAGTTGAACTCTCTTTCTTTTCGGTGGAAGTCTCGGGGCTTCTACAGCTCTCAAGCCAAGTTCTTCTCCAAGAATTATCTGATCAACCGACCGACCCCTTCTCCATAGCAAACGTGGCTATTTATAGAGGTTTTAGAGGTGAACGTGCCCCCCTAAAAATGCTCCATAATGGGGTTAACTTCCTCATTATGTAGGCAGTGATCGACCCAATAATGAGGGCAGTTATAACTGAGACGCGAGTTTCGACCCTCGCGCCTTGGTGCTGCAGTGAAGCTGAGACGTGGGTTCCGACCCTCGCGTCTTGGTGCTGCAGTGAAGCTGAGACGCGGGTTCCGACCCTCGCGTCTTGGTGCTGCAGTGAAGCTGAGACGTGGGTTTCGACCCTCGCGTCTTGGTGCTGCAGTGAAGCTGAGACGCGGGTTCGACCCTTGCGTCTTGGTGCTACAGTGAAGCTGAGACGCGGGTTTCGACCCTCGCGTCTTGAGGCTGCGGTGATGGCTATGATTAGCCCTGCGTCTGGAGTTTGGACTCTACTTTTTGATGACTTATCTTTTAGTGATTCATTTTTTAGATAGCCTACAGAACCCCCTCCAAAGTTTTTGATATTTCGCGGTTGACTGGGACGGATTTCAAAATACTTTGGACTCTAGTTGAATTCATACTTCTCATGATTGGACTGACAATCATTTGAGATGCTCTGAGCTTGATCCTTTCTGGATTATGGTCTTCATGAGTGTACTGTGAAACCCTTTGAAGCTATCAGAAATGACCGTAGTGAGTATCTAAATATACAGTCTAGACCTCCCCAGTGCTCTGAGTTTGTTGTTGGTGTACTTTGAACCAGAGGAAAATAGTCATCTGCTTGTGCCAGTGTACCATTGAACTGAATTGCAAAAGCAAGGACTGAACGTAAGTTCTGTAGACGCAGGGGTCATATTGCTTTGGAAACGCAGTCTTCACTTAGAGTGGGGACGCGTCTGTTAATTTGCTGCAGAGACGCAGTTCTTGTAAGGATGCGTCTTTTGAATTAAGACGCAGCTTTCGTTCTGCGAACTAGTCACGATTTTGACCTAGTTGAAGAAGCGCGATCTTCGGAGGGACGCGATTTTCTGTTTGAACACGAATCCGTATTGTGGGCGCGTTGCCACGCATCCAGCAGAATTGAGGGGATATCTCCCTTTTGGCGCGCGAATTTTGCGCTACATTTAATATGCATGCCACGCGTCGATCGAGGATTAGGCCTCGAGCCAAACGCCGCATATCTCTGGGGATTTTCGTGTCTATAAAAGACAACAGTCTTTCAAGAGTCATCATTAGACTCTTCTTCTTCGTTGAGCCTTTTAGGGTTAAGAAAAGCTCGAGGCTTTGTTCTTTCATTCTCACCATCTTCAATCAGTGATCTCACAGTCGAAATGGCGCCCAAGACTAAACCCACTTCTTCATCTTCGAGCGCTGTCGCTCCGGAGGTTCAAATGGGTGGCTCTTCCATGCAGGAGGCCCCCATTTCAGGTAGTAAAACCATCTGACTTGGTTTTCCACCATTCAAGGGGCTTAAAGAGTTCTTTTAACTCGTAAGCCTCTTTTGAATATGAACCGCCAACGCGGGCTCATGCCCGTGTTTGATCTTCAGGCGCGGTTCTCGAATTGATAGATAAGACGCATGTTTGACGACCTCTGCATCTTTTCTTTTATCAACTTGAGTTTATACCTGCTTGTTGAATGCAGGGTCTCATTGAGTCTCGCATTTCAAACTCGACGCTCAGAATATTTCTAAGTATGGGGAGTTCAGACGCAGACTTTTTACGATTCTTGCGTCTTACAAGATCAGACGCAGATTTTAATAAATCTCGCGTCTGAGTCCGATACTTAGAAATTTTTCTAAGCCGTGGATTTTGAAGTGTGGGCTTCATGCTAGCCTCGCATCCTTTGAGTCTGGACGCAGATTTTGATGATCTCCGCATCTGAATTCATTCCTGCGTTTGAGTTTTAAACACTTAGCCATTTTCTTTCAGATTTCTGATTAAGTGTTGTTCTCTTTGCAGTACGATACTCCTCCAACCCGTTATCCAAAAAGTGCCACTTTGGGCACATAGGCGGCGCTGATCGTAATATAACCTTTATGCTCCAGAAAACTGCTCCTGTGACTACTGGCAAGTCGAAGGAGCGAAAGGAGAGGATCTCTAAGGCCAGTATGGTGACCCTCCGAGAGATTATCTCTGATGGACTGTTCGAGACGGACTCTCGCACTCCATTACGGAAGCCCGTCTTTTTCTTTGGTGACGACATTGAAGAGGAAGATAGGATTTTGCACGACGGAGATTATAAGTGGCTCCGTCAGATAGGGGATAGGAGGTTCTTTCTTCCCAATATGGAGAGAATGTATCCCCTATCTTATCTTCAGCATATGTCTATTCACCGTGCGATGGACTAGGATCTTTCTCGATTTGTCTCCGGTGTCTCGCTTGGCAAACTAGGTGCCAAAGAAGTATACTCGGCCGGTCATGGGAAAGAGGTCTTTGGTTTATTCCCCGGATTGGTCAGGTCTGAATATCCGTGAGGAGAGACCCCTCAGCTTGGCGCTACCTTCATCAATCAGTTCATGAAGGCTAGGGGTGATTTTCCCGTCGACTTCTACCCGCTCGGGTGGATTCACTCTTCCAACAGATCCTGGTGGGGTAGGATGGTCGGATTTGTCCTTGTCGAGCTTGGAGCTCTGCTGGAACAGGTGGGGCTGTACCACTCGGTTAGGGCTGTACAGTATGGCCTCCCGCAAAACTCTCATAATTTCTATGGCATCCTGGAGCACTATAATCCTTTGACGGGCACATTTTTTACCCCAGTCGGAGAGATGGGGCTCGCTCTTCATGAGTTGTATGAAGTCTCGGGGCTTATGGGGGATGCCCCTTATGAAGAATACGTTCCAACTTCTGAAGAACTTCATCTCTTGAAGAAGGAGAACCCTCAAGTATACGAGACATACTGGGAAGTATTGTGTCACTTCCATATCTGCGGTCAAATAACCTCCTGGAGAACCAGGGGTGTCAAGCAGATGTCCTGGGAAAGTTACCTGTTCAATGGTATAAATGAGAAGGACAGCCCAGTGACCAGCCTGGCTCCTAGTACTGACGAAGAAATTGCTGAGAGGATTAATGCCTCTGCAAGCTCTTATACTACGGAGTCAAATGAGGATACTTTCAAGCCTGACACGGTCTTTGAAAATTTTCATCATCAAGCCCGAGTTCCCATTTCTGACCGGGCGCTATTGGCGGGCTTTATTATGCTATGGCTGAAGCGTTGCGTGGTGCCAACACTGCCACATGAAGTAATTGTCGCCGATGTAGTGTACCTGACGGTTTTGTTGGCCTACGGAAAATCTATCGCCCTTCTTCCAGCAATGGTGGCTGGAATTTAAAGTGGATTACGGGCTCTAGTTAAAAGCCTGTGTCAGGTGGAGGCGATTGTCGACTCCAAGGGTAGACCAGAGGTTGACTAGGAGGGAAGGCCAAGAGTAAAGACCCCTAACCCCAGGATCGAGCTTCCATATACGTACTTGGTGGCTTGGTACGTTATGCACTGCCCTCCACTGATGACGGCGGTGCCTCTATCTGAGGGGTTTGTCCCTTTTGTGCAAAGGCTGGAGAATTCGAGCTGGTCTAACTACTATATGTTCTATGTCCGGAAATGTATTCTGAACGCTTGGAACTACCAGCTCGACCGTTGCTTCCCCGAGATTACTGGTGCATCTTACGGGGATAAATTTTCTGACCTTGCGGGACCAGATGACTTCACAAGATTACCATCGGGAGTCTTCTGATGGCTGATTAATATTCGGCCTGGGTATCTACTCTTCCGACAAGGGAATTCATGTACGATCGAGCCCTACATGCCGAGTCATTTTGCTCGACAGTTCGGCTATGATCAACTGTACATCGGTAACCCCAATGCTGACCTCTCCTTCAGCAGGAACTTGTTTGAAGGTGCTCGGGCATGGTATTATAGTGTGGCTGGAGGGACAAAAGCTGTTTTCAGCTTGCCTCACAAGACGCCCAACTGCTACACTAGCCTTAGCTTCTGTACTTGGTACTCCCTGGCTAGCATGATGCCTGGTTTCTCAATAAATATCTCATGCATTAAGTGCATCAAGGCGTCTTATAAGGACAAATTGGAGTCCAACAAACGCGCGCGGGGTATGGAGGAATACCAGGCAGCCGAGAAAGAAGCATGAGGGGAAGCAAGGACGGGATCGAGAGCAGCAGCACCCAAGGAACCGTCCATTTAAAAGAGTCGGCAGGCTGTGTCTAAACGTTCCCATGGCTCTACTTCCAAGGGTGAGCCTATCCCGAAGAAGGCTAGGAGAGAACCAGAGGCTGAAGCTTCAATGACCGAGGTAGTCCCTTCTGGTATTGAGGGGCAGAGGGAGGAAGAGGAAGAGGAAGAGGAGATCCCCCTTCTTCGTTCTCGCGGACTACGCAGCAGGGGCCCTGTGATCTTAGAAGAAGGGGAGCTTGCAGGTGAACCCGTCATGGCTGAGGAGGCTGAGCGATTCGAAGTTGACCTGGTGAGAAGGGATGATGTTGAGATTCTAGGGGTCTCAACTCATCCAGGGTCTTCTTCAGTTCAAGAGAGAAGGGATGAGGTGCAACAGCCTGGGTCTCCTAATGTATTGATACCCAGCTCGCGGGATGTCGATCCTAGCGCTACTACTGGGGTACTTGGTGGTAAGGTCTCGATCGCTGAGGCCTCCTGTGTTGAACTGTCATCTTCATCGTCCGAAGAGCATGGATATTATTCTGGCAATGAAGTCGATTTTGGCGATGAACCCGTTCTTCCAGATACGAGCAAATTCTCGCATATTTTGGAGGAAGAGATATAAGGGTGTGACCCTGTGACGGTTTCGCCAATAGCAACGATCGCTGCTACTGAAGGTACTCTCCTTGTCTTTTTGAACCGACTTCTCCTTTAGTTAGGGAAGGGTTCTGACATTTCCTTTTGACTTTGTGCTATAGGGCTGGCTGTCGACAGTGAAGCTACAACTTCCTCTCAGATTGAGGAAATGATACAAGAGTTGGCCCAGTAGGAGAGCCTTGAGGCTCCTACTACTGGAATGCCTCAAGAGAGTGCAACTGTTGAAGTCCAGGTGGTCTCAACCCCACAAGATGACAAGCATTGACACAGAAGATAGCACAGTTCAAGCCTCGACCAGGGAACCCGATGTCACAAGGTCTGTTGTTACTTCTGTCGCAGTGGAGGCTGCTACGACAATAACCGTCCCGGAGATATCGGTGACTACCTCTGTACCTGTCGGACTTATAGTCGGCCTCACTCCTGTACCAGCTGAACTGGTTCCCGTCTCTCACACTATCATGGAAAGGGGGTCCGGGAGTACATCAGCAGAGTTCTCTCTAGTTAATGACATCATGGAAGAGCTAGCGCGTCAAATGGTGCAGCAATTCTTTACTTCCATGCGATCTTGTATTGATCTCATCCTTTCTGGGGGCAGTTCTTTCGAGTTTGCCCGAATACTTCTCGAAAATCAGATCGAGAACATCGGTCATACTGGGAGTCCCTCGCAGGCTAGGGCATGCCTGATGCTGGTGGAGCAGCTGGGAAGCCATCTGAGGGAGCTCAAGTCTCTGGAGAATGCTGGCTCAGTAGACGAGCTTCGGACAACCCTGAATAAGCTTCTTGCCGCTCAAGAACATGAGCGAAAGGTGATGGAGGAACAAATAGCTGAATAAACCTGCCACCTCCAGCATTTTCAGGCTGACCATCAAAGGTTGATTGGCGATTCCAAGGAATCTGAAATCGTCATACAGAATGCAGAGCAGGTTATCGCCACTGCTCGAGCTACCATAGCCAGGGCACAAGCCTCGATCAAGATCAATGAGCAGAAGCTTGCCGCTGCTAGAAAAAAACTGGAGGAGCTGGAAAATGCTAGGATGCAGGCTAAAGAAGGCCTCTCTGCTCATTCCTCTATGTTGGAGTCTCTTCAAGCACAACTGGCTGCGAAGAGATTTTTGTCTGAGGAGGAGCTGCGAGTCCAAGCTCTAATGGAGGCTGACAAGACACGTCAACATGAGATGCACCGTCTCAGAGAACAAATCCGTTCTTTAGCGAAGCAAGATTATTAGCCTTCTTCTCCCTTTTGTATTGTTCACCACTTTTTTTAACACTCTATTTGTCAAGAGTGTCTGTATTACTTTTATCATGAATCAAATAATAAAAGTCTTCAAATTTTTGCTCCATCTTCATCCCTTTAAGTTTTTTTTGCTCGCCGTCGATGAACTCAATTTTCATAGCCGTAGTCTTTGACTGTTTGTAAAACGTAGTCTTTAGTCGGCCATGAACAACAAACTCAGGCTGAACTGAGTTCTTGAGTGAGACGCGGTTTTCATTTATAATGGAGACGCGATCCTGTGGGACGCGACCCTGAGTCATTACTGAAGACGCCGTTCAAGCTTATCAAGGAAGACACGCGAACCTTCCTTTCTAATTAAGGGCGTGGCTTTGACTTAAGGACAAAAGGGCGTTGTTCTGAAACGCAAACTTGTGCTCTTCAATAAAGGGGACGCAGCCTCCATGAAAGGATGCAGATCTATAGACGCGGCCCTTGATCCTGTCAGGATGCAGTGGAAACGCGATCTTAGGCTCCTCAAAAAACTGATGCATGGACCCCAGATAATGGATGGGGACGCGGCACTGGTTCAATAGAGACGCGTCTCTTGACCCTTGATAAGGCGCAAACTCAGGCTGTATTGAGTTTATGATAAAGATACGACTGTCATCTCGCAATGGAGACGCAGTTTCGAGCTCCTCGTGAATGACATAGGCCTTCTCTATTGAGGACGCAAACTTCAGAATGCAACTTCCAAGTTGATGCGGACTCAAGATCCAATTCGTTGAGGAAATGCGGCTCTGAATCACTCTCAAAAACGCGATAAAAAGTCTCTTAGCAGAAATGAAAGGAACGCAGCCTTTGGGTTTATGAAGGAACGCGGATTTTAGGACGCGACCGTTGAGTCTGCACTTGACGTGACCTCCCAAGTGTCGCATGCGACACGTTTTAATGATCTGGTTGGACCTTTAAATGCCAAGTTGGCATTGACGATTGGGGATTTGCGTCCTTGACGTTTCCGAAACGGCAATCCACGCGTCAGCTCTTCATTGGGCTTTAGCGTTAATATCTTTAAATGCCCAGTCGGCGTTGACGATTGGGGACTTGTGTCCTTGACGTTTCTGAAACGGCAATACACACGTCAGCTCTTTATTGGGCTTTGACGTTCGTGCGGGAATTAAGGCCGATGGCTCTGATTATAGCGCCATTAATTACAGGCCTTATGGGTTGCCTATAAATAGGCCTCGCCCCCTTGACAGTCCTTAGACTGTTTACCCTTAAGAGCAGGCACTCTGAGGGACTTCATCCTAACTTAATTTTCTTCTTTCAATGGGATGTACCCCCATGGACGGCGAAGACTCAAAGCTTTCATGCTTTCCTTTAATCTTTTCTGAAGATTATCACTGTCAAGTGATTTCAAGATCAAAAAGCGTCTCTCTGAGTACCTTTTATATTCGCGCCTTGATGCAGAAAGTTCAACCTCTAGAGGGTTCTTCTGCGGGTAGGAATCAATTATCACCATGAAATACTCAATCTAACTGAGTTTTGATTTTACTGTCCCCCGAAGAGATTCACTCTCTTGACCTTCTCTTGAAGCCTGACTGGTGCGCCCATTATTTGGAAGTCGCGCCTTTTAGACTTCTTAATGAAGCGCGAGTTGATTGAGTCTGAACTCTAACTCAAAATCCTCTGGATGCGAGTGTAATGGACTTTTCACCTGGACTGTGAGACGCGAGCTTTGCATATAGAGCTCGCGTTTGAGGTTGTTGACTTAGAAGAATTTTAATTCTGGCCGAAGGCTTCAGACTTGAATGTAGCAACCCTTGTTTCTCAAACAAGGATGTGGCAATTTTCGCGTCTGGTTCTCTTCGCGTCTCCTATTTTAGACGTGGGTCTAAAACTAGACCACGTTCAGATCTGTGTGTATTCGAAGTCCACAACTTTGATCACGTTTGTTTCCGTCGTAACAGAATTTTGACTTTCTGCGTGGGTCATCCCTGCGTCTGAAGTTCACAGCTATGCCGCGTCTGTTCTTCAGTTCTTCTGTTTCAGAATTCTAACCTTCTCGTTTGTTACTTTCTCGCAGGTAGCCTCATTCATCCTTTCGCACATTTGCCGGGCCCTTGGGAGAATATATCGGCCAGCGAACTTGTTCGATGGTCGACCATTGGAGGAGAAGTCACGGCTCCTATTTATGGGAGACGAGGATTTGCGCGGGTGATGACATCCGTTGAGACCTCATTGGACACGATGCACCAGTTATGCCCCTGGGTTTGTCATGGTCACAGTGGGTATGGCGGTGGATATGATGGTGGGTATGGTCCTCTTGCAGGTCACTGGAAAGAGGACGTCACCTGTAAGGTCTTGAATCCTCCCTTCACCAATCTTACCCCAGAAGTGACATCGATGAAAAGTTCATGTTCATTAGATGACTTTCTGGTGGTAGAGATGTTTGTCAACGAAGGACTATGGCCCATACCAGTTGGTCGGGTGGAATCAGAAGGTTCTGCTGCATTTTGACCTCAAGAAACACCATTGTTCTCAGCCAACGATGGACTCCTTCGATGTTTACGTCATGCATCATGATGTAATCAACATCCGATCGTCACAACATTGCTCGGCCCTTCTTTGGCGCTCTTCCAATCATCTTGTATTTGGAGTAGTGAGACTACTTTAAGGAGTGAGTGCAACCTTTTACTGAGAGAGATGGACTTCTTTGTACTCCTTTATTATAACACTCAATCTTATTGTATAAGAGAGCGTCTTGTATCACTTTAATATGTCTAGACATAAATAAAAGTGACATTTTTTTGTCTCCTTCCATTGTCTTGAATTCCCTTTTTGTAATGAAAATCAGACGAAATGGAAGTAAAAAGATTTTTGACTTGCTAAAAATATGATAATATTCCTAACGAGTCAGAGTTTGTAGGAAAATCCTGTTTCAGGAAATTCAACAATGCTGTCAGAGGTGTGATATTAACTTGAAAGAAGTAAGATAATTCTTATGGACCTGCCAATCTATAAATGAGAATGACAAGTGGAATTTGTACCCCCAGGGAGGATGAGTTTTCATCAAAGGTTTGAAATTAACTTGACAAGACCCAGCTGGGGATTAAGTGAAAACACTGTTAACGGTGTAATGTTAACTTAACAATATTTTTAAGTGGACTTGTTATTCTGTTGGCGAAAATAACAGGTAAGACTAGACTCACGGGGAAACTAGGAGGACTTTTTCCGTTAGAGGTGTGATATTAACTTAACGGGTTGAATATAGTCTTGTCAGAAGTGTAATGTTAACTCGACAAGGGTGTGAGTCAGAGGTGTGATATTAACTTAACTCAAGAGTGTTCCAGCTTCATTTGGGAAAACTAGAAATGTCACTGTCATAGGTGTAATGTTTAACTTGGCAGTGAGGGTAATGCTAGAGGTGTAATTTTGAACTTGGCATTGGTCATCTCGACTTCGACAAGGAAGTCTGAGGGAAAGTCATGGCTATAAGTGTATTGTTGAACTTAGCAATGACCCGGACGCTAGAGGTGTAGTGTTAAACTTAGCATCGTTCATTTCAGCTTCGATATGAAAGTCTGAGGGAAAATGACTGTTAGAGGTTTAGTATTGAACTTGGCAGCAACTCAATCACTGTTAGAAGTGTAATGTGAAACTTAACAGTAGTTTGTCAGAGGTGTGGTATTAACTTGACAGAAATTGGCTCGAGATAGGAGCAATTTTGAGGACCTGCCATTCTACTGGTGAGAAGTGAAAAATAGAATTTAAAATGTCAGAGGTGTGATATTAACTTGACAGTGATTGATTTGCGATATAAGCAATTTTGAAGACTTATCATTCTATTGATGAGAGTTGACAAGTGAAGTTTGAAGTGTCAGAGGTGTAGTGTTAACTTGACAAATTTGGCGACTTGCTACTCCATCTAGAGCAGAGACAAGTAAGATTTGCACTTACTAGGGAGTATTGAGATTTTTCATTGCGAGAGGTATAATGTTAACGTAGCAATGACTGTATCTTGTAGACCTACCATTCTGTGTATGAGAATTGGTAAGGGATTTTGGAGGAGAGAGTGGGACCAAGTCCACTTAAGATTTTTAGCAAACTCTCAGCTATCAACGGATTTGGTGTGCCTTTACCAACTACCGTTTGAGTTGGGCTAGTCATGCTATTCCCCTCAGCATGATGAGTTGTCGAAGACTTATGTTAGGCTTAGAAGCCAACATTTTCCTCTATCCTTAGCCGTCGGAGGCGTCGGACATTAATGAAGGTAGCAATGCTAAAACCCAAGTTTCGCCTCTTGTTACTTTCTCAATATGTACACCATACATCACGGTACAGTCAGTGCTCAATTAGCTCGTCACTGATCTATCGTGATGTGACCTAGTCAAGGAAAGAAGCTTTTCTTGGATCTGGAGTTTTGATCAGAGGTGTAATATTAACTTGATCAGAGGGAAAAGTACTATTCAAGGAAAGTACTTCTTCAAGAATCTGCCGTTGATCGGCATCATGAGTGTATCGCCATTTGAATTTATGAGGCGATATGCTCCATTTGAGTAGACTGACTCTACTACAAATGGTCCTTCCCATTTGGGCTGAAATTTTCCTTTTGACTTATGTGTCATCACCATAGGTCTTCTGACGGCTAAGACAATGTCACCTTTCTTTAAGGTTCGCGCCTTAACTTTCTTGTTAAAGGCTCTGATAATCCGGGCTTGGTAGAGCTCGATTTGTTGTTGGGCCTGCAGAAGTTTATCATCTAAGGCTTCCAGTTCTTGGAGTCGCAGTCGATGCTACTCCTCCTTTGTCATCTCTGCTGTCAAGGCGACGCGTAGAGATGGAATTTGGATTTCTAGTGGAAGCACGGCTTCACACTGATTGGTCACTAATGTTGCACATTTATTATCATATTTTCATACTTATTATAGAATAAAATATGCATTGTCCTAATTAAATGTTTAATTTATTTGCAGGCCCATTCCTTAAGGAGATGAAGAGAAACAAGCCCAAAAGCCCACCAAATTCTGATTAATTCAGAATAAATTTGAAATGAAGAAATCAGGGCAAAATCTTGGCATATAACGAAGTTGAGAAGAATCCTCGCTGAATCAAGATGAAGAAATCAGGGCAAAATCTTGGCATATAAGGAAGTTGAGAAGAATCCTCCCTGAATCAAGATGAAGAAATCAGGGCAAAATCTTGGCATATAAGGAGGTTGAGAAGAATCCTCCCTGAATCAAGCACAATCAAAGGCTGTTTTGTCAACTTTTGAAGTAAAAATAAGAAAATCAGAAGAAGATACGGGAAATACATCAGACCAGGAGATCCCCCAATCTTCCTGGGATCTTCTCATTTAGGTTTTTCCCTATAAATACTGGTTTTAGCTGAGCAAAAGGGGAGGATCAGGCAGAGATAGGATTTAGTCTAGTTTTCTATTTTTAGTGTAGGTTTTTGTTTTTCTTTCATGTAATTTTTAGCTTTCATTTATGTAATTCAGAGGAGATCAGACTTTCATAGAAGAACAAGAATGAAGCTTGAGCTGAGAGTGACACCGGTGTAAGGTTTCTTTCTTTTCTTTTATCGTTATGAAATCAAATCTGTATTCTCTTTTTGTATGTACTTCGTTTTAGTTTTCTTCTTCTTCTTCTTTTCTACTTCACTCTTCTTTTAGTACAATTGTCTTCCAAGTGAGTCTAAAAGTATCGAAAGAGCCTTGCCTTTGCTAGTGCCACCGATAGCTCATGACGATGGATGTGAGTCTCTCTGTATTATTTCATGCTTGAAGTTGTCTTGATGATGTAATGTGGAAGAGACAATACTCAACTCTTATGGGCTATGTGTTGATTGCCTCCACTTCAAGGTAACATCGTCGTCAAAGATTCAAGGTAAGCTTTTGGTAAAAAGAAGGTAAGTAATTATTTTTCTTTCTGGTCTTTTATTTCTGTAGATAAAATCACCAACACCACATCTTCCAAATCTTTCTTTTCCAATTTATTTGTACATAGTCGTTTTCTGATTTTCTCCACCTTCTCCATCTATCGCTTTCTTTCTAACTTAACCTAACTCTTTTTCATTTTCATTTCTTAAAACAAAGAAGAACTTTCATTTTTTTCTTCATAAAGATTTCAATTAAAAAACCTTGAACGCTTCTATCGCAAACCCTCCTTGTGGATCACGACCCGCATAGCCACTTGCTATCGCGGTAGAATTGAGCACTTGCACATCTTTATTTTTAAGTTCTGTGATTCCGTATTTTGTGTGCAGGTAAAGCTTCAATCAAATTTTGACGCCGTTGCCGGGGAGGGTGACGGTTTTTATTGAATTTTTGGAACTAAACGAATTTGTCTTCTCTGTTGTAAGTTACAGATTAAGGAAACAGGAAAAGAGGAATTGCAGTAACATATAAGTGGTATTGGCCCTCTGCCCTAGAAAGCAGAGACCAAGTACCCTCTAATTTACCGCGTAATCGCGGCTTTGGCCGCGGAATCGCGGCAAAGAAGAGTTGACTATTGACTGGTTTTGTGCAGGGCTGCTTACTTTGCAAAAATATAGCTTGCTGCAAACTTTAATTCTTGTATGACATCACCAAGAGCCTGCTAATAAACCAACAGTAAAAGATTGGTTGAAAAGTTTAAAAATTGATTAGACGTTTGCATTTTAGGCACGTGTCTTTTCAATTCATTTTATTTACTGTTGAAGAGTGCTGAAGCCAAGGTATGTGTGCATAGCATTTAGTATAAGGTTCATTCTTGTATGATTGCTTGAATGTTACTTTTTCTATATACTTGTACACTACACTAAATTGACTTAAGGGCTTGTCCTATAAACAAGATAAGGTGGGGAAGTCATTACCCTCCCTTAGCCCACAAATAATCTCCTCACTCACTAACCCAAGCCTAACTAAAAATGAGTAGACGTTGGCTTTATGGACATCTCGGACTCAATTAGGAGATTATCCTAAGGGGAAAGGTGTTTGAAATTTGACTCCTGCCAAATCAGTGTCTAAGAAGGGGATTAAGGGCCGAAAGCCCTAAGATTGGTGGTTATTTAATTAAGGAACGTCTTTGACGGATAACCTCCCACCAATCTTGCCCTGACCTGGCTGATTAGCTTGTGGTCAAAGTCTGCATTATACCTCCCGTGGACAGTCTAACCAGTTAGGAGTCGTCTAAGTCATAGGTCTACCCTAACTTAGTTTAGAATTTTTTTCTTTTTATTTGTTTGCTTATTTGTTTGTTTTTTTCTTTATTTGTATTCTATTGTGTGATATGGCTTATAATAACAATTTTTCCAATTTTAATAGTAATCCATATTACACACCGAACTCTTTTTCGGATATTATCAACCCGGCATATCATAACTTTAACCAACCTAGTGTGCCGGATTGGTCTTATCCGAATCAATATAACCCATGCCCCCCATCTTATGACCATAATTTTCAGAATAATTTCAACTCTTCACAGAGTCAATGAGGATTCACCTCCCCCGAGTCTAATTTTCAACCAACCTGTCCTACTTATCCACCTTGTCCACAATATTTCCAAGATTCATACTCAGTTCCTGTTGGCCCGGAGGCCTTCCTCTCTAGTTTTGATGATGATTAACTCATGTAGTTATGTTTACTTATAATCTTGTGATTTTAGTTTCAGATCATGTAACAAGATATTAGTTGGCGATTGCTTCAAAAAGAGGAGTTTGGAAGCCTTCACTTCCTTCACTTGGTGATTCCCGAGCCCGAGCGTCAAGATCATTCATAGCCATGCTCGTTGGATCACGGAGTTTGGACCGAGTCGTCTTGAAGATGGAAGATCGTCAAGAAGACTTAAGTATCCATAGTTTAGTGTGTTTAGATCCATTTGTAAAGCTTAGAATAGTTGATATGCTCAAGTTCACAACACACACACGTTTTATGTTTGGATATTGGTTTTTCGTTTTTGGCTTAACTAATATTTGTTTTCAAGAATAGTTGATCAAAACAAGTTTAAATGGTTAATATGTATAGTAGATGTATTCTTTCTATACATGCATGCTTAAACTTCTTAGACAAACTTATTTTGACTATCCTATTCATGTATTGAAAAATTCAAGTTTGATAAAATACAAGTTTTGGTTTTTGGTAAAAATGATAAGACACAAAAATAGTTCAATATGCTTGATATTTGAGTTGAAATGTTTGTCACAAGTTTATATATCAATGCAAAATGATAAAACTATTTTTGGGGATTTTTATATATTTTACAAGATTTATTAAAGTATTTTTAACCCCAGTTTCTGACCCAGAACAGTGGCTGACAGGCCAGGTCGGTCGACCGCACGGTCGACCGAGCCAAGGGCCGGTCAACCCAGCGGTCGACCGACGTGCATAGCCTTGTGCACGTCTGGCAGACACATGGGCCGGTCGACCGGTCGGTGGGCCGGTCGACCGGTCGGTCGACCGGACCAGAGAGCTTTGCTCTCTGTATCTGGGAGGTCGACCGAACGGTCGACCGGTTTGCCCAACGGTCATATTTATGACCGTTGGCGGTCGACCGGTCGACCGCAAGCCTGTCAGGCTGACAGATCAGCCTAACGGCTAGTTTTCTGTTTGGCCTATGTAAACCCCATTTCTTTGGGATTTTGGCTAAGTTTTTAGAGACAAAATTTCCAGACTTTCACTATTGTTTTAAACAAGTTTTCAAAAGAGTTTATGTGCAAAAAAGATCTATCTTTATTTTGTTTTAGGTTTTTAGAAAAATCAAAGAAAAGAATATTTTGGGAGATTTGTCTTGGCTTTCATTTTCTATCTTTTACAAGAGTATTCCCGAGATGATGCCAATTGCGGAACTTTCTCTGTTGGCACTTATGAATCTAAAATACGAAGTCAACACAAATACTAAATAAAGAAGAATTAATTTAAACAAATAAATAAACTTGCAGTAAAGAAAATCAAATCTCAGAAAAGTTTAGACAAACGCAAACACGAGAGATTTATCCTGGTTCGGTCCTCGTGACCTACATCCAGTCCCCAAGCCACCCGCTTGAGATTTTCCTTTATCTTGATTTTGTACACCCAAAATCACAACCATGCACACCACTTGACAAATCCCCTTTGCCAAATGTGTACACCTTCTCTTTCACCAAGAGAACAAACTCCACCTTGTACAACTGCTTCTACACCAAGAAGACACCCGTGTACAATGATTGCTTTGAGTATTACAACACTTTCCTATAAGCCTTGGTATTGTGTATGAACGTGGACAAGGTCTAGTATAGGAGAAAAACTTCAGAGAACTTCACAAAGGAATTGAATTTTGGTGAAGAACAGAAGTTGGAAATTAGTTTTCAGGTTTGACAGAATTTTGATCTTAGAAAACTGAAGATTAGGATTGGTATTTGGCCTTTGGTTTAACTACCCTTTATATAGATGCACACTAGAGTAAGTTAGGGTAGTTACAGGTGCAATTCAAAAGATTGAAACGTTGGAAAACGTTGCACAAAAGACCAGATAACAGAAACCGTCCAACAGTCAGAAACTGCCTATAGTCGACTTGCCTTTTGAGTTAGTCGACTATACAAGGCAAATTTCCAAAGGGTAGTCGACTACATTTTGGTATAAGTCGACTGGGTCATGAATAGTTCGAGTGACAGGTTTCTGGATAACTGAATCAAGTCGACTGCAACTTCTTATAAGTCAACTGGATTAGGGATTAGTCGACTAGGGTCAAGGGATTAGTCGACTACAAGGTCTATTAGTCGACTATACATACTGTCAAGTCGACAAATTTACAAACAGAGAGTTGGGTCTAAATTGAGACACAGGATTAGTCGACTAGGAGTTGGGTCAAGTCGACTACACAAGTGATTAGTCGACTTGAGATAGGTATTAGTCGACTAATTGACTCTGATATGTGTGTGTGCATCAAGGCTTTTGACATGCTATTTTACATTTACAAAACACATCATATCAACTCTCTTTGGGACATCTTGATCATGAAGAACTCTTGATTCGTCGTGTGTTAGAGCTCCAAATGAAATGCTTCACAAATATCTTCATCAAAACATGTTCCAACATTCTCCCCCGTTTTGATGATGACGCTTTGTGTGCACAAGTGCTCCCCCTACAGAAAATAGGTTATATTTTCCTCCCCTGCAGAAATTGGGTTATAACAAATATAGAAATACTTTGTTCTCCCCCTGAAACAAATATATCATTAAATATATATATATATATATATATATATATATATATATATATATATGTTCTTATCAACTTTTATATGGTACCTTAAGATAAACGTTAGATGGTACCAAACATAAAAGAACATATTAACCTTTAGGAGTCCAAATCCATTTTGAATTTGGTTTCCACTTATTAGTATACACATAGTTGCAAGAATTACATATATCATGAATGTATGATGCAATATATGTATTTTTATCATGAATACTTAAATTCTTAGGAATCCATATAAACTTATTTTTCTTAGACTTTCTTTTTACAAAAGAACTATATGGATTACTACAATATGAGGATTTTTCAACAAATCCAATACCATAACTATTATGTGACAACTTCTGAAAAGATAATAAATCATTCAAATTTTCTTTTCCTTGATTGAACTTAGTCACATTTTGCAAAATATCTTCATATTTCTTTTTGAAAACTAACATGTCTTTATCCAATATAGAAATCCTTTCATTCAAAGACATAGTTTCCTTTTAAGAAAAATGTTCTCTTTTATAAACTTCTCATTATCATTTTTCAAAGATTATATGACTTTTTCAAACTCATCTTGTTGAGAATTTATAGAAGATACTTGTAAAGCATAACATGAATTTTCATTCATTTTCCTTTGATAAAACTTTATTTTTCAGTTTTTCATGCTTTAGATCATTAAACAATTCATGAAATGCATTAGAAAGTTCAGTAAATGATACCTCATCATCTTCTATGGCCATGTAACATAGGTTGACACGTTCAGTGGATTCTTCTTCGTCAGAAGATGAAGAATCACTGTTCTCCCATGAGGCTTCATAGTTTTTCTTCTTTCTGAACTTTTTGCTCTTGATTTTATTTTTCTTTTTGAGCAAAGGGCAATCCATCTTCATATGACCTGGTTTATTGCAATTAAAGCATTTGAATTTACCTTACTTTAGAAATCTCCTGAATTTCTTAGAAAGCAATGCCATCTCCTCTTCATCGTCATTTGAATCGTCCGTGTCGGAGGATGCATGGATAGCAAGTTCTTTCTTCTTTGAGTGGTGTTGTCGTTCCTCCTTCTTCTTTCTTCCAATTGCACTTCATATGCCATTAGATTACTGATTAGGTTTTCTAACGACAAAGTTGAGAGATCATTGGCTTCTTCATTTGCGGTTGTCTTCTTCTCCAATTCTGGTGTGAGTGCACGAAGGATCTTACGAACTCTTTCGACTTGGGTGTAGTCCTTTCCAAGGGATGCTAAGGAATTGGTAATGTCGGTGAATCTTGTTACCATTTCGGATATGGTTTCATTCTCCTCCATTTTGAATAATTCAAACCTGTGGACAAGAACAGATATTTTAGACTCTTTAACTTTACTTGTGCCTTCGTATGTTACCTGAAGAGTATGTCATATTTGATGTGCAGAAGTGGCTGTTGACACACGGTTGAACTCTTCTTTGGTTAGGGCACAGAATAGGGCATTCATCGCTTTGGCGTCAAGGTTCGCATTCTTCTTTTGATCATCACTCCAAGCGTTTTAGTTGGTTGATGGTTTGGTGTACGATGCTTCTATGATGTTCAGAAGTTCGTAGTTAAGCGATTGCAAGTAGATCTTCATTCTACACTTCCAATAGTTGTAGTTGGATCCGTCAAATAGCGGTGGCCGTTGTGTAGAATGTCCTTCTTTGAATTGTGACGAAGGGAACTCCGTTGCCATCCATGCTTGTTGTTGTTGACTAGGTATGCAGGGCTTGTATGCCGGTTGGGCTCTGATACCAATTGTTGGTCCCGAGATGATGCCAATTGCGGAACTTTCTCTGTTGGCACTTATGGATCTAAAATACGAAGTCAACACAAATACTAAACAAAGAAGAATTAAGTAAACAAATAAATAAACTTGCAGTAAAGGAAATCAAATCTCAGAAAAGTTTAGACAAACGCAAACACGAGAGATTTATCCTAGTTTGGTCCTCGTGACCTACATCCAGTCCCAAGCCACCCGCTTAAAATTTTCCTTTATCTTGATTTTGTACACCCAAATTCACAACCATGCACACCACTTGACAAATCCCCTTTACCAAATGTGTACACCTTCTCTTTCACCAAGAGAACAAACTCCACCTTGTACAACTGCTTCTACACCAAGAAGACACCCGTGTACAATGATTGCTTTGAGTATTACAACACTTTCCTATAAGCCTTGGTATTGTGTATGAACGTGGACAAGGTCTAGTATAGGAGAAAAACTTCAGAGAACTTCACAAAGGAATTGAATTTTGGTGAAGAACAGAAGTTGGAAATCAGTTTTCAGGTTTGGCAGAATTTTGATCTTAGAAAACTGAAGATTAGGATTGGTATTTGGCCTTTGGTTTAACTACCCTTTATATAGATGCACACTAGAGTAAGTTAGGGTAGTTACAGGTGCAATTCAAAAGATTGAAATGTTAAAAAATGTTGCACAAAAGACCAGATAACAGAAACCGTCTAACAGTCAGAAACTGCCTATAGTCGACTTGCCTTTTGAGTTAGTCGACTATACAAGGCAAATTTCCAAAGGGTAGTCGACTACATTTTGGTATAAGTGGACTAGGTCATGAATAGTTCGAGTGACAGGTTTCTGGATAACTGAATCAAGTCGACTGCAACTTCTTATAAGTCGACTGGATCAGGGATTAGTCGACTAGGGTCAAGGGATTAGTCGACTACAAGGTCTATTAGTCGACTATACATACTGTCAAGTCGACTAATTAACAAACAGAGAGTTGGGTCTAAATTGAGACACAGGATTAGTCGACTAGGAGTTGGGTCAAGTCGACTACACAAGTGATTAGTCGACTTGAGATAGGTATTAGTCGACTAATTGACTCTGATATGTGTGTGTGCATCAAGGCTTTTGACATGCTATTTTACATTTACAAAACACATCATATCAACTCTCTTTGGGACATCTTGATCATGAAGAACTCTTGATTCGTCGTGTGTTAGAGCTCCAAATGAAATGCTTCACAAATGTCTTCATCAAAACATGTTCCAACAGTTGAGGTTATTGTTTACTCCCTCTTGGTGAGGTGGAGTTGGTTGGTGTTTGTATCCCTCTTCGGTAGAGGTGATTTGTGGTTGTTTGGCTAAGGGCCTTATCCCTCTTTGTGAGGTGGATCGGTTGTTGTATTGGCTACGGGCCTACCCCTCGGTTGTGAGGTGGTGTTTGAGAGAGGAGTTCGGTACTCCCTTGTTGTAACAAATCCTCCTCGGTGGAGGTTCCCTCGGTGGGAGATAGTGGATTAGAAATCCTTCTCAGTGAAGGCGGGGACGTAGAGCTAGGGGCTCGAACCTCGAAACATATCTTTGTGTTTTGCGTTTGATCCATTGCCTCTAAACTCTCTCTCTCTTTTATTTGTGCAAAGCATCATTCATTTATTCATATCTTATTGCTTGCATTTGTGCCTTGCATTATTTTATATTGTTCATCTTTGTATGCTTGACTTGTTTGTGTGTGCCTCACTTATACTTAACCACAAGAGCTTCATATAGCACCTCAACCCTTATCTAGGGGAATCAAGAGGAGTTAGTCCAGAGCCCTTCACGGGGAATTCGGCTACACTTGTTGGTTGTATTAAGTGTAGTTGCAAATAGTTTTTAACTTCCGCATTTAGTTTCTAGATTAGCACTTTCACCTATTCACCCCCTCTCTAGGTGATTTAAGTTCCACCAGTCCAAAATAGAAAACCATCAATTTTGGAAATGAGTATGCGTGAGTCTAAACAACAATCACAAAATCTGTTGGACTCACAATTTCACCACCAATTTCAAAACAACACTTCATCTTTTCAAGACCAATCACAACAAAATAATGAACCAATCAACTATGAAAAGATGCTTGAAGCCATGACTCATGCTCAAAATGCTCGTAATCATGACATAGATATGATGGTCCAATCTTTACGTTCTCATCGGTTGACCAACTCTAATGTCACCAACCATTCTGTTAGAGCCGAAGAGTCATGTTGTTTTGGAAAAGAAAATTCCATTTCAGCACAATCATCTGAACTTGCCCAAACTCCAAATTTTAAAAATGACATTGATAGTTTGGCAAGTTTTTCCTTTCCTGAAATTGAACTTGAGAATGAATATGATCATGAACCTCAACTTAGTGATTCAATTCTACTTCCTGATTCAATATTGATTCCGGTGTCTTCACCTGATTTAAATCTTTTCCCGAGTCAACATCGAATCCTGTGCCAATTCATCATGAAATTGAATCACCCATCTTTGATGATCATATTGAACTTGACCAATTTTACACTTTTGAAAGTCCTATTGACAAATTGGCAAGTTCTTATTTTTATAACATTGAGCACAATGAGAAATGTGACCTAGATTCTCAAATCTATGATCCAGTTCAAATTCCCGAATCAATATTGACTCCTGTTTTGTTACCTGACTTGAGTAATATTTTTGAGTCAGTTTTGATTCCCACACCTATCATTTTTGAACTTGAATCACCAATATTAAGTCACATTCCATTATTGGAAAATAAATGTGGACTTGACCTTCAACTTCTTGACTTGGACCCACTTCTTGAACCAATCTCGACTCCTGAATCTTTACTTGACTTAAGTCACCTTCCTGAGTCGGTATTAGTTCCTGTACTTCCTGAGTTCAAGTCAATCATTCTATCTTTTCACACTCCATTTTGGGACAAGGCGGTTGACAAATTTGACTCCAAAATTAATTATGAAATTTGGAAATTAGATGGGGTTAAATTTTTAATAAAAATCCTTCATGGATACATCATTTTAATGGGTTATATTAGAGAGATTTCTGGTGGGTTCCCCCGAACTCCACGAAAAGTCGATTGGGCCGCATTTCGTGGACCAATCAGACCACCACCGAAACCACCACCTTAAGGTAACATTTTCCTTCCCTTTCTTCTTTTTCATGCATCTATGCATTAATTCATACATTGAGGACAATGCATGAGATAGGTGTGGGGGAGGGTTCTAACATAACTTAGGTTTTTCTTTTTATTAAAAAAAATTAACATTTTCTTTACTTTTAAAAAAAATTTCTTTACTTTTAAAACTTTTGAAAATAGGAACAATATTTTGATGTATTTTTTGTAAGAAATTAAGTCAATTTTAAGGAATAGGAAAATCATAATTAGGATTTCTTAAATTTGGTCAAAATAAGATTATTTGTTTGATTTTTAGGGTTAGGAAGATAATTTATCAAAGTAATTTAGTCTTGATCTTTACCTTAATGAAATATGCATACTTCATACACTTACACACTTAGGGTTCAAAAATAAAGATTCTTATGCCTTATATATATAAAAAAATAAAAAAAGAAAAAAAAAAAATAATAATATCTATGAAAGATGAACAAATCTAATTATTGATTAGTTAGGTACTTTGGCCTAAGCAAGTCTTAGTATTTATGCGAAAGATGATTAGATAAGTTTGAGAAAAAATATATAAAAATCCTCTGATTAAGCTGGGTATTTGTGCCTAATAAAGCATAAGTATGCACGCTTAAAAGGGGTTCAAATAATAAAATCCTTAGTTTTGTGGCCTTGTTTGCTCGAGTCCTTAAGTTCTTGGGGTGTTTTCTCACCTGGTGCCCTAAAACCGTTTGGTTTGGGAGTCATCGATTAAAGGCTCGTTACATGGGCAGATTAGAAAGCCTAATAGAACTAAGGAATAATATTACAAAAAATATATATAAATAAATAAGGCATAAGAGTTAGAGTTAATGAACCCTTAGTCAAAATTTTCACGATCACACGGTGCATATGACTTAGGGTAAAGTAATAGACCAGATGAGAAGTACAATTTGACTCCTTACTTTAATTGATAACAAATTTTTGAATAGAAACTAAGTTTAGGAATGAAAAATTCAGTTTTCCTATAACTTATAGATTGCTTAAATCTTACAATTATATTTCAAATATTTTTCTCTTTTAAAATGCTTTTCGAAAATACTAACTTTTTGTTTCTCTTTCTTTATGGATTTTGTGGGTGTAATCCACTGAAAACCCTCACGAGACAAAACTCGTCCTCTAGGGGAAACCTAGAGCTTTAACGGCTTGTTGCACATGCTCAGTGCAATCGCGTGACCTGCGAAAGTGGTCTAATAATCCTTAGTATAGTTTAGTTGTTTTGCTCGAGGACGAGCAAAGATAGGTATGGGGGTGTGATTGGTCACTAATGTTGCACATTTATTATCATATTTTCATACTTATTATAGAATAAAATCTGCATTGTCCTAATTAAATGTTTAATTTATTTGCAGGCCCATTCCTTAAGGAGATGAAGAGAAACAAGCCCAAAAGCCCACCAAATTCTGATTAATTCAGAATAAATTTGAAATGAAGAAATCAGGGCAAAATCTTGCATATAAGAAAGTTGAGAAGAATCCTCCCTGAATCAAGATGAAGAAATCAGGGCAAAATCTTGGTATATAAGGAAGTTGAGAAGAATCCTCCCTGAATCAAGATGAAGAAATCAGGGCAAAAAACTTGGCATATAAGGAGGTTAAGAAGAATCCTCCCTGAATCAAGCACAATCAAAGGCTGTTTTGTCAACTTTTGAAGCAAAAATAAGAAAATCAGAAGAAGATACGGGAAATACATCAGACCAGAAGATCCCCCAATCTTCCTGGGATCTTCTCCTTTAGGTTTTTTCCTATAAATACTGGTTTTAGCTGAGCAAAAGGGGAGGATCAGGCAGAGATAGAATTTAGTCTAGTTTTCCATTTTTTAGTGTAGGTTTTTGTTTTCTTTTCATGTAATTTTTAGCTTTCATTTATGTAATTCAGAGGAGATCAGACTTTCATAGAAGAATAAGAATGAAGCTTGAGCAGAGAGTGACACTGGTGTAAGGTTTCTTTCTTTCTTTTATCATTATGAAATCAAATCTGTATTCTCTCTTTGTATGTACTTCGTTTTAGTTTTCTTCTTCTTCTTCTTTTCTACTTCACTCTTCTTTTAGTACAATTGTATTCCAAGTGAGTCTAAAAGCATCGAAAGAGCCTTACCTTTGCGAGTGCCACCGATAGCTCATGACGATGGATGTGAGTCTCTCTGTATCATTTCATGCTTGAAGTTGTCTTGATGATGTAATGTGGAAGAGACAATACTCAACTCTTATGGGCTATGCGTTGATTGCCTCCACTTCAAGGTAACATCGTCGCCAAAGATTCAAGGTAAGCTTTTGGTAAAAAGAAGGTAAGTAATTATTTTTCTTTCTTTTCTTTTATTTCTGTAGATTAAATCACCAACACTACATCTTCCAAATCATTCTTTTCCAATTTATTTGTACATAGTCGTTTTCTGATTTTCTCCACCTTCTCCATCTATCACTTTCTTTCTAACTTAACCTAACTCTTTTTCATTTTCATTTCTTAAAATAAAGAAGAACTTTCATTTTTTTTCTTCATAAAGATTTCAATTAAAAAACCTTGAACGCTTCTATTGCAAACCCTCCTTGTGGATCACGACCCGCATAGCCACTTGCTATCGTGGTAGAATTGAGCACTTGCACATCTTTATTTTTAAGTTCTGTGATTTCGTACTTTGTGTGCAGGTAAAGCTTTAATCACACACCCATATACGAAAGAAAATGGCATAGCTTTAGTTGGGGTTCGAACAGTTGTGCGATAGGCCCATAAGCATTCGCCTAACTTGTCGTCCCAGTCACGCTGACTTTTTGAGACAAATTTCTTGAGAAGCTTGCCAATGGTCTTATTGAAAGCTTCTGCGAGACCATTAGCAGCAGGGTAGTATGTCGTTGAGGACACACTCTGAATTCTGAACTTAGTGCAGAACCTCTGGAAAGCCTGACTGACGAACTGGGGTCCATTGTCATGGATGAATCGTCGAGGTACACCAAAACGGTAGATGACGTGATGTTTAACGAATTTGATCACATCAGATGACTTTACCTCCTTCAAAGGAATGACCTCAGCCCATTTGGAGAAGTAATCGGTTATGGATAAAATAAATCGATATCCTTTTGATGAGGGTGGGCTGATAGGGCCAATTACGTCCATGCCCCACATCTCGAATGGCCAGGTAGAAGTTGTCGAGTGGAGGTACCCTGGTGCTTGATGGATAAAATCACCATGTACTTGGCAGGCGTGACATCTTTTGGCATAAGTGATAGCGTCAGTGATCATCTTAGGCCAATAATATCCCAACCTTTGGAGCCAATCCTCAAGTTTTGGGCCAGGTTGATGGGCTCCGCACATGTCATCATGGGCTTCTTTCAATACCTCCTGGGCCTCTTTTTGTGATAGGCAGCGAAGCAAGATCCCGTCATGCGATCGACGATACAATGTTCGTGTGATCGCATTATAGTAGAATTTGGGGCTTTCCTTCTAATGGTAGCCGCTTCTTTAGTATCATTAGGCAGGATGTCATATAAGACATAATCAATGTAAGGGAATCGCCAGTCTCTAGGCTCTGGGCTGGTTGACGACTCAAGAGCTTCTTTGACTTGACAATCTCCCGTTGGCTTCTGGTAATCCTCAGAAGCAATCTCGGGCAATACAGGTCGTGGCTGTGGACAAATATTTTCTCTACTACTCCAGCTGGAAGGGCTAAAGAAGCAGCGAGAGACGCCAGTGCATCTGCATGTACATTTTGCTTGCGTGGTACATGATCATTGTAAAAGTTTATGAACTTCCCGGCCATGTGGACAGTTGCATTGTAATAGGGTACTAGATCTTCATATCTGACTTCGTACTCCCCGCGAACTTGGCTGACGATGAGTTTAGAGTCACCATATGCCTCGAGATTTTTAACGCCAATCTCATCGGCGAGTTGCATTCCAATCAAAAGGGCATTGTACTCCGCTACATTGTTGGAACAAGGCTCAATTAGTGAGACGGCTCGGGGAATCACATAGTTCTGTGGGGAGACGAGCACTACCCCTACTCCTGCTATGATATATCCTTTCGGGCCTGTTCTCGATGCACCGTCAAAGAAAAGTTGCCACACTTGTCTTTCAAAAGATGTCTGGGTCAGGTAGACTTCAGCGACCTTGTCTGGGAGATCCTTGTAAAGTTCGGTTGCCCTTGGATCTGGATGCTCAGCCAGAAAATCCGCCACCGCTTGTCCCTTCACGGCTTTTTGTGGTAAAAGCGCATTTCATATTGGGATAGCAGTATGGCCCATTTTGCCAGTCGGCCGTTTAATGATGATGGCTTTGTCATGAGTAATCTCAAAGGGTTAACCTTTGATATGACGTTTATAGTTTGGCCTACCAAATAGTGTCGCATTTTCTGAACAGCGAACACCAATGCCAAGATTGGGTTGTATCGATGTTCGGCCCCGATCATGGTCCTACTCAAATAATAGATTGCTTGCTCGTGTCCTTGGTCATTGTTCTGGGCTAGTAAGGCTCCTAAAGAATGATCCATTGCTCGGACGTATATCAGGAAAGGTTTTTCGGACACCGGAGCTGTGAGGACTGGTGGTTGTGTGAGGTATTGTTTAATTTTCTCAAACGCTTGCTGGCAAGCTTTGTCCCAAATGAACGAGACACCCTTTTTCATTAATTTGGTAAAGAGTTGGCATCTTCCAGAGAGATTTGAGATGAACTTTCGGATGTATGCCAATCGTCCTTGCAATCCCTTGAGTTCTCTGAGATTCTGTGGAGGTTGCATCTCCTGAATGGCACGAACTTTTTCCGGGTCCAAGTGAATCCCTGCGGAAGTTACTACGAACCCTAGGAATTTGCCACTATCCACCCCCAGGAAGGATTTGGTAGGGTTCATCTTCAACTAATGGGTCCGCATGAGGTCAAAGATAGCCCTTAAATGGGCTATGTGATCACCTTTGGCGCGACTCTTTACTGCAATGTCGTCAACATAGCATTCCACCGTTTTGCGCATGTGTTCGTGAAAAATGGCACTCATGGCCCTTTGATACGTCGCCCCCGCATTCTTTAGTCCGATGGGCATGACGGTGTAGCAGTATACCCCCAGTGGTGTCCTGAAAGAGGTATGTTTTTCATCATCAGGATACATTTTAATTTGATTATACCCTGAAAATCCATCCATGAAAGACATTCACTCGAATCCACACGTATTGTCAATCATGACATCCGTGATTGGCAGTGAAAATTCGTCCTTTGGACAGGCCTCGTTTAGATCGCGAAAATCAATGCAGATCCGGATCTTTCCGTTCTTTTTAGCAATGGGGACAATGTTGGATACCCAATCAGGATGTTGTTCTTCCCTAATGAAGCCAGAGTCTATAAGTTTTTTGACTTCTGATTGAATTGCCTCCATTACTTCTGGACGGAACCGTCGCTGCTGTTGTTTGACCGGCTTTACGTCCGCATTAATGTTAAGGCGATGCATAGCACTCGAGGATCAAGTCCAGGCATGTCCTCGTAATTCCAGGCGAAAACATCTATATATTCTCGCACAAGAGATATTAAATCCTCTTTCTCAGAAGGCGACAGGCTTTCGCTTATAAAGATGGGTTTAGAATTAGTCTCATCTCCTAGATTAATCTGAGCAACCGTATCTTCCGTGGGTGGCTCGCGTTGTTCAAAGCGGGTCTCCCAAAGAGCATTTAAGTGTTAGATCTAAGGATCTGTATCAGATTGGATCATTTCTTCATCTCTGTCTTCCAGGTGGCTTGTTGAAACCATATTCACTGAAAGTTCTCTGAAGATGTTGCCGATACTAACATCTGATTCCCACGATGACGTGCCCGATGAGCAGTTATGACATAATGACTCTTCAGATTCGAGGCTAATGGGATCGGAGTTGACACATAGTCCAACCCCTGAGAGTCCGATAATAATAATCAGGGATTTTCCCTTTTGGCACAAAAGATCGAGGTAGTGTTCTCCTTCCTTTGCCGAAGTTCAACCCTGGACTGTTTGTCAGATCATACCCCATGCTTTCCATCATTCTGAGTACATTTGGCTCATAATGACTGAACAGAGGGTGTTCTTTCTCGCTTTCGATTCCTCACGAGACATCGGCTCAGATTTAATTCGTCCGAAAAGAATTGGTTTTTGGCTTTTCCGTCTTGCTGGGACCACGAATACTGATTCTTGCGCATCACCGGCATCTTGGTACGTTTCGAAGGATGACTTCACTGGTACATGCAATGATGTCAAAACATCCATTGCCGACCAGAGGTCATCATCCACTTCAGTACTAGTGTCTGACGGCACTGAATCAGAAGCGAACACAGAAAAATAAGCCAAATCTAATTCTTCATTAATATACCATCCGCCTATATCATCGGCGGTGTTATCAACATCGAGCTTATTAATGCTCGTTACGAGTGGATCTAGTTCCCACATGCATTCTTCTTTTTTCGGCTCGGTGTCGGCTTCATTACTAGAGTCTGGCTCCTCTGGTTGCGGGATTTCATTCGTTTCCATAGAGTCCTGATGCAGGAGAGAGTCTGTGAAATAGTTCTCCACTCCCTTGAACGGATGCCTTTCGGCAATCAACGTTCGTACCTTTCCACTCCCATCGATGTATTTCATGACTTGGTGGAGAGTGGAGGGAACGATAGAATTATGATGAATCCATGGTCGTCCCAACAGCAAATTGTAGGAGGTGTCGGCATCGATCACGTAGCATGTCACTTCTGACTTTAAATCCCCAATTTGGCATTTGAGCTTGATCTTCCCCATTGGACGGGTACCATTGGCATTGAACCCATAAATGGTCGTCTGGGTAGCGCTCAACCGGTGGGTAGGAATCCCTAAATGTTGCATAGCCCGGCGAGGCATAATGCTCAATGCAGCCCTGGATCTACCTGAATGCGGCTTATTTCAGATGATTCGATGTACCCTGTGAAGTATAGGGGTCGATCATGCTTCTCTTTAACCTGCATATCATCTGCCGTGAAAGTGATGCAGGGAGCATTTTGGGAGGCGTGGAGGCAATCCTCTACATCTTCCTTCCGTGGTCCAGCCGCACCTAGGTCATGAAAACCTCAGCGTCAGCTAAAGCCTCTCTCAAAGTTTCTCTGGTTGACTTTGATAGCCTCAGGAGCTCGTAAAGAGTGATTCGGGCCGGGATATTGGCCAGTTGAGTCAAGACGTCAAAACGGTAAGGTGTCGTGGACCCTTCCGCGATGTCTTTTGAGGGAGCTTTGGAAAACTGAAGCTCTTTCTGTCTCTCCACGGGTTGTTTTGTGGAGGGCTTGGCTGACTCCGTAGCGGATTTAGGAGGAATCGGCGCCATTTCGTCATACTTTTTCAAATATGACTGACCTGAACGAGTTTCCACCACAAGTTGGTTGGGTTCTGCAGTGAGAACTATTGTTTTCTCTTCTGAATCAGTCAGTGAGGGAACATCAATTTTCACTTCTCGGGAAGAAGCGCACACCACATTACAGAACGAAGCTTTCGCTTTGCCTTTGTACCTTCTGCTGGTAACAGAGGTCCATTGCTGGCCGTCCATAAGGTCAGGATGAACCCACATAACTTCTCCCTGAGGTGTGGGAACAGGTACAAGACCCTTCTCTTGCTGATGGTGAGGGTCTATGTTGATCATTCTTAGCTCCCCTCTTGGGATGGGGACTACTCCAGAGGGTGTTGGAGGTTGTTTTCCAAACTGGAGGAATAATGTCATATTGGCCGTTACTTTTTTCTGCTCCGGACGGAGTTTTAATACCTCTGCGTCAATCAAAGCCTGAAGGATGTCTTTGAAGACATAACAGCTCTTGGTGGGGTGTCCCAGCATCCTATGATACATGCAGTAGTTGGGATTATCGGTTTTACAGACTTCTTCAGGGCGTCTGACTTCAGGAAGCTTCAGTCTGTTGCTCTTGTTAAGTAACTTGAACAGCGAGTCAACATGTTCGTCCTTGAAGGAATACTGCTTGCTGGTGCGCGGCTGACTTGAAGAGCCACTTCCCTTGACCGGTTGAGGCTTGCCAGGGGATTTGGTCTCTGCGCCAAGTTATCCTTCCTTTTCGTTTAGAGGGATGCGTCTGGCGCACGCCTTGTCGACCTTTCGGGTCTGGGTTTGTTTTCTTTTGCCCTAACCCGGGCGACAATTTCTTCAGCCAGTTCACCTTGCTGGATTAATTGTTTCCAGGTGCGGCTTTCAGCAACTCCTATTTGGGCGAGGAGTGAAGTTTGTAGATTGTGGCGGCATGTTTCCACCAGGGTGACCGGGTCATACCGCTTGGAAATCGGAGTGCTACATTCTGAAATCTTTCTACAAATGATTTGACGGACTCCCCCTTTCGCTGCTTTGTAGCCAAAAGAGTAGGCATTGTGACCTCTGAGTCGTCTTCAAAGAAGCGTGTCAGAAAGAGCTTCTCCAAATCGCCCCAATTCTTAATGGAGCCTTCCGGGAGCTTCATGAACCATTCAAAGGCAAGCCCTTTTAGAGTGTCGATGAACAAGCGTGCCAAGATGGCATCGTTATCTACCACATTCCCTGTCTGAGACTTAAAGTAGTAGATATGTTGGTTCGGTGACCCTTTGTCGTCGAATGCTTCGAGGGTTGGAGCTTTGAACTTGGGAGGGTATGGAACAAGGTCCCACTCAGCCGGATATGGCCGGACCACTCCTGTTTCTTGAAGGCCTTTCCGACTAGTAAGGGCCTCAAGACGTTACTCTAATTGATTCATTCTTTTAGAATGAACCCTTCCCTGGTCTTGGTTGTCTTTTTTCTGAGATGAGGATTTAGACGAGCCAGAAGTAGATTGCTCTTTCTCCTCAATATGTACAGAAGATGAGCTTTCTCCCTCTTTCCGTTTGCCTTTAGACTTTTTAGAGGAGGCTTTGTCGGTTGACTTCCTGTTGTCTTCAAGCAATTGTGCCAGCATCTGCTTGAGGGAATTGATAGATTCTTGTTGAGCACGAATCAACTCGAATTGTTCCTTCTGGACCTGGGCTTGCTGCTCCAAGCGCCTGGCCGTCTCCTCAGGAGTATTTGTCATGTATATAAAGGCCTCCTTCTCTATGGAAAAGTTTGAATCCTGTGACTCTGCAATAGCGGAATGCGAGTCATTTACTTTAATGCCCCGAGCCAGGGCACTGTAATTAATCGGGGGAATTACCCCAGTCCGGGTGCGAGTATGTCGGTACACTCCTTCCGGTTCTGTGTCAGACTCGTCGGAGCTGACTACAGGTTGCTTTCCCTTACTCCTGCTTGTCATGTTTGTAGTGAGTTTAGGGTATTCAATGTCAGAGAAAATCCTTCTCCTGTGGGAGCGATTTCTTTTAGCTGATCGGGGAGTCAGAGTCAACTGTCTAACTTTAGACTGCTGGCATGCACGTGAACTGTAACGGCACTCAGAGAGCATTGTGATAAGTCGTTCGCAGCAACACGATGGAGTGATCCGACTAGCACTTCTCTTCCTTGTCAAATAATCCCTTAGATCCGCGGGAGGGGGATCAAAGAGATTAGCCTCAGATTGTCGAGGGCTTTTCAACTGGCGAGAGTTATCCTTGCTTCGCACAGCTGAGACGCAGGGTTCTGCAACGCGGGGCTCATGAACGCAGCTCTTGCGTCGCGGCTCCGGAACGCGAGTCTGGCGTCTCTACTGAGAAGAGACACGGCTCTCGTGTTGTGGCTTCCAAACGTGAGTCTTGCGCTTCTGCTGAAGAGAGGCGTGGCTCTCACGTTGCTGATTGTCGCATCTGGGTAGAGATGCTTGAAAAACGCGGGCCTTCTGGGTCTCGCATATAAATGTAAAGGCGTGGGTCTCGCGTCTTGGATGAGGGGCACGGACCTCGCGTTGCTGCTCGTGGCGTTGAGGAAAGGGCGCTTCAGAAACGCAAGCTTGGTGATTCTCACGTTTAGGTTGCCAAACGCGGACTTCACGTGTCTGAAATGGTTCAGAAGAGACGCCGGTCTGAACTTCACGTCCTACCTCGGTTGGACAAACAGTTATTCCAACTTGTAGTTGACGCGCACACGCCGTCTCTGTCGCCGCTCAGCGTTCCGGTTACGTCGTGTGGGTTGAAGGGAACCCCGGCAACCTGGCGCTGAGGAAGGGGATGGACGGGCTGGACATCAGGAACGTTAACCACGTGAGTCTCCTGGGAGACGTTGACGCGGGCGTTACGCATGATGCGATTAGCCACGATATCCTTCTCACCAGTCGCGTCTGAGAGGATCTCAGAGCGGACTTGAGAGCAAATCCCCGAAGAGACTCTGCGGTAGGCCCGGGCCTTAGAGCTCCTAGAGCCAGAAGAGAGGAACTCTTCATACTTCACCTGATCGAATTCTACGACAAGTGATTCGACAGTTTTTCCCATACAGGTGACGTCACCTTGCGCCACAACTTGCTCGTCAGTAGAGAAAGTAGTCCCCAGCGGAGTCGCCATCTCTTGTACGGTGGGAGAAGTTTTCCTCGTAAAATTTTCTTGAATCAAAAGAAAAATTACAGCGGATTAACCCTCCGACTACAAGGGAGGGGAGATGTTTAGACTTGGATCTCCCCTTTATTTAATGTTGGGTTCTTGATGTGGCGGTGGAAAGTGAATCTTATTTTTCGTTGACCGGGTGAACGTCAGGACCTCTTTGGGATCTTCTCTTTGGATGACAGATGGAGTAACACAGCTCCTGTCGACCAGGAATCTCAAAGAGATTGTAGGCAAAGATTAACTTGTACGTAACAAGTTGCTTGAAGAGTTGAACTCTCTTTCTTTTCGGTGGAAGTCTCGGGCTTCTACAGCTCTTAGGCCAAGTTCTTCTCCAAGAATTATCTGATCAACCGACCGACCCCTTCTCCATAGCAAATGGGGCTATTTATAGAGGTTTTAGAGGTGAACGTGCCCCCCTAAAAATGCTCCATAATGGGGGTTAACTTCCTCATTATGTGGGTAGTGATCGACCCAATAATGAGGGCAGTTATAACTGAGACGCGGGTTCCGACCCTCACGTCTTGGTGCTGCAGTTAAGCTGAGACGCGGGTTTCAACCCTCGCGTCTTGGTGCTGCAGTGAAGCTGAGACGCGGGTTTCGACCCTCGCGTCTTGGTGCTGCAGTGAAGCTGAGACGCGGGTTTCGACCCTCGCGTCTTGAGGCTGCGGTGATGGCTATGATTAGCCCTGCGTCTGGAGTTTGGACTCTGCTTTTTGATGACTTATCTTTTAGTATTTTTTTTAGACAGCCTACACTAATATTGTATGCATATATATTTAAATATATAAATATATATTGTGTTATTGGAAGAAGGGACCCGTACGACTATGCTATAAATATATTTACATATATTATTGGAGGAAGGGTTGCATGGGCGGAGTGCTAAGACGGTGCTATGATATACATATATTGACATCTTTACAATGAACGTGGATGTGTGATACCTATGTATGTGTGAAATATGTTTCTGTATACTATGGGTATGTTGGATGTGTTATAGTGTATTATAATGTAGATATTAGAATACAGATCTATTAAATTGAAATGAAGACACCGACACTTGATACTTATACACATATCTACACCAATTGAATAATAGTGAGAAGTAAATAGACAACCAAATTATAACCTTCAATTGTCACGTATTTCATGCATCACATGCACTGTATTTTCAGGTATCATGTATACTACACAGTTTTAATACCATGCTCCAATTAAGAAAGAAATTAACTTCACTTACTGAACCGTCGAGCTCACCCCCAGTTTAAATGTTTTTAGGTCAAGGCAAATCAAAGATATAATTGAAGGACTTCAGGTGCATCATACCAGATTATCGTCAGATACTCTGGACAGACATTAAACGTTGTGATTGATATACTTGAATCCTTACTTGTAAGAATATATTGGTTATGTATAGATTAGTGATTGTGGTGTAAAAAATAGTTGGATCTGTATTGTATATGTTAAGGGTTAGTATAATTCAATTATTCTGAATTATGATTCTTAAAACGGTTTTGATGATCCTTTTCATTGAGTTGAATTATTTTCTGAGACTAATGAGTTGAAACAAGTATGAATGGTTTATTTATGTAAGTAGGCGATGTCAAGCCGAAACTGTGATTAAGGAACCGATGTCAAGCTGAAATTGTGATATAAATTGCGTGGGATGTTGTATATAAATACATGATCGATGTTAAGACCAGATCTGTGGATTTTTATATATGTTGTATTATGGCAGACTTCATGTTATAGAGGAAATATTGTCAGAACTTCTGATAAATTCATAAATGATTATGAAGATATGGAATTAATTCGTGTAACTGGATTGGATTAAAGTTAATTTAGTAATTTAAAATCTGGGACCGCTACAATTGGTATCAGAGCTCAGGATTAAGAATAAGGAGTAGCTTTCAGGTGTAGGCCTAGAAAAGTGTAGGCCTAGAGATTGACTTAGAATAGTTTGTTTCAGGATTAAGATTGACCAATATGATGGATGTGTACATGTATATAATTTCTTGTATGATTGTAAAATTGAATATGGGTAGTTCTAAGGGAAGTAGTGGGTTTTGACGCGTATGATTGATCTCGATATGTGTGATATTAATTATTTTCTTACGTTCGAATGAGGGTATACTCACATGTCTTGATTCAAACGTGTTCTGCAGGGGGTGCGGGCCCTCAGTATGAGCTGTTAGTGGTATGTGACACTGGAGTAATAAGGTAATTAAAATATCAGGGAAATCAAATTTTAATCGAAGCAGAAGATCCTTATTAAGAACCTGGTGATGGAATAATTGAAATTCGGATAAAAGAATATAAGAGATATATCATATTGAAAAATTATGGATTTTGATATTATTTTGAGAACATCTTTAGAGATATGATTTATATTGTAGGAATATTATATGAAAAGAGTTTGATATAAATTTTTCTCCCTATTTTCTAGACGAAAAAATCCGATAGAGTTTCAAATACTGACAAGCTTAGATGGGACAATATTGATAAAGAAAATATGATTGTGGGTCCACCAATATATAGAGAGACTGATGATATGATTGATATTTTGAAGAGAAAATTTTGTATGTTTTGTGATGTGAAAGTATTACTTTAATATTTACCTTTTGAGCATGTGATTAAAAATTGGCATTTTTTCGATAAGTTGAACCACATGATGTATACAAAAACATTACATATATAAATATACATTGACATGTATATGAATAACTGATACCATATGACAAACACTGAGTTTGATTGTGCTTGATTGCTAAAATAGTGAAAACAAATAACCGAATGAAATGATGTGGAGACAATGGAATAATTTATGTTTTGTGAATATTATTATAATGAATTCATCAAGAGACTTTCCTTGTTGATACCTTTAGTTGATGTGAATCGCACTGGTAAACAAGAAATTCTTTATTCTATAGATAATCACAACCAACAACTGAGTATTGACCCGAGACAGGTGTCCCGCCACATATATGACATTTGTAAGTTCACAATGGATTGCAATTAAAAATGGATGAAATGTTCACAGACTTTAAGGCCAATGTGAAATCTGGTTAACCTAGTTAATGATTCATGTACCCTCTATTACTTCAAGTTAATGCTTAGACTATATGGTATCACTCTTAGGATAAGAGCAATATGAATGTATAGTTGACCAATTTGGAAAAGCTGAACTTCTTAATGAAACCTTGGATTTTAGTAAAAAAATGTTAAGAGTAACTAGTTCGGCGATAATAGGATCGGTTATCATAGCTGGTTGGAGAATTGAATTGTGTTAGATGATAAGTAATTATGGAATGATTAATATGAAAGTACACTTAGAAGAGGAGTGAATAGGTGTAATGCTAATCAAATGTAGAAATGCAACAATTAAAATGAATAATGCAAACTGTCAACTCAAATTAAAAAGTGAAGCCTAATTCTCAATTAAGGGCTTAGAACTTCTCTTACATATTCTCCAGATAAGAGTTAAGGTGCTCAATTACCTTCTTGATTGACAGAGAAAAACCGACAATGTATAAATGATGTAAGAGATGAATAGCAAGTGCAATAAAAGTTAAAGCACAAGTGCAAGCAATGTAGATAAGTAAAAACACAAGTGCAAGTAATAGAGATAAAGTAAGAGCAATAGATAAAGCAATCACAAATACAAGAGATTTGTTTTGAGGTTTGAGCACCAAGCTCTACGTCCCTGCCTTCACCACGTGAAAGATTTTCACTATCCATAGAGGAACTTTCACAAAGAAAATACAAGGTCAACATAAGACCCGAATTACATAACTCCAACCTTCAATCCTCTATACAAGAGGTAGCTCAAAACCAATAAAGTTTACAAGCTCTTAGCAACTATAAAGGTCACAAACTCTCTCTTTACAACTTCTAAGGTTTTGAGTGAAGAAATAAGGCTCAAAGAAGTTTGTGAGAGAAAAATTCAGTGAAGAAAGTAATCTTTAAGAGCTGAAAACTTCAGAGAATGATTGAGAATTGAAAGCACTTTGATTGAAAAACTTGAGAAATAAAACTTAATTTGTCTTGAAAGTTAAATCTCAAAACTTGAATAAAACTTATTAGAAACTTCTTCTCAAATGACCCCATATGTATAAGCAATAGGTAAATACAATTAAAGGAGTTTTCTGATCTTAACCCAGGGTGATTAGTCCAAAAGAAGTAGAAACAACCATTAAAGAAAGTCAGAAAACTGACAGATTTAAAAATATAGTTGTTACTGTAGCAGGACCACATAGTCAGTCGACCGGCCGACTGACCAGCGGTTGGCAAAACTAGCTATTGTCGGCTATCAATCGACCAGGCGGTTAGCCGAAACAAACAGTAAGCCCTGACAAATGTTCGATCGACCAGTCGATCGATGGGCAAAAACTGAAAACATTAGTCCATAGGATCGGTCGAACAACCCAGAAAGTCCTAAAATATAATATAGGTCTGTCGACCGCTTAATCAGCCGATCAACGCTGATCGGTTATTGATATTGCATATTTATCGTCGTATTCCCATATTTATGTAGAATAAACACTGCTTTTTAATAGTATTTTTGTCTAAATAATGCAGGCCTTTACTAAAGGAAATGGAAGAGAAAATGAGCCCAAAAGCCCACTAAAATTCAGATTAAATCTAAATCAAAGATTAGGACAAATGTTCAGTTGAAGAATAGAGCAGATCAGAGAGATAACACCAAATAGAAATAGTTAAATTTAGATTTTTTATGAATCTATTTCGGTTAGCTGAAAATCAGCAGTTATATCATCAAATTCAGAGCTCAAATCGAGAAACCAGTTGGATAAACAGATGAAACAAGCATTTGAAGAAATTTGCCACCAGGATGTGGCTACTTGGCAATTGTTGAGATATGGGGAGCGTTTGCTCTCCTATCTTCTGACGCTCTCCCCCTCTCCATTTTTGCTATAAATACTGCATTTTCGAAGGCAAAAAGGGACAATTAGACAGAGATAGATTCTTAGGCTAGTTTTCATTCTAGTTTAGTTTAGGTTTTTATTTTCCTTTTATGTAAATTTCAGTTTTAATTTATGTAATTCAGAGGAGATTAGAGTTTCATAGGAGAATGAGAGTGAAGCTTGTTCTGAGAGTGACACCAGTGTAAGTTGTTCTTCTTTTTATTGTTACCACATTGAATCTAAAGTTACGTTTTTTATATTCTTATTTGTTTTCATGTTCTTCTTTCTCTTTTAGTTTTTCTCTTTTGATACCAATTACAATCTAAGTGAGTCTTAAAGTATTGAAAGAGTTTTGCCTTTGTGAGTGTCACCGATAGCTCATGACGATAGATTCTAGTTTCAGTCTGTATCATTTCATACTTGTGTCATCTTGATGATGTAATGTGGAAGAGATGAGAATCAACTCTTATGGGCTATCCGCTGATCGCCTCCACTTCAAGGTAACACCGTCACCAAAGATTCAAGGTAAGCATTTGGCCATAGGAGGTAAGTATTTTTTTTAGGTTTTCTTCCTTTCTTTTAATTCATTAGTTTAGATCACCTCCAATCACTAACTCTTTTCTTTACTCCTTTTTATTTTTTTCTTTAATTTAGTTTTTCATTTCTCAAAATAACCATCTCCTTCAATCTACCACTTTCAATCTAACGTAACATAGCTTATTTTTCTTTTCTTTCTAAAGAACAAAGAAGACTTTTAACAATTTCAAGTGAATGTAAAAGAGACTTGCAACACGCTTTCATCACAAGTCCCTCCTTATGGATCACAACCCGCATAGTCACTTGCTATAGCGGTAGTATTGAGTATCTTACATTTCTTAATTTTTCATTTCTAAATTCTGTATTTTCTGTGTGATGGTAAGATGTAAATCAAAATTTTGGCACCGTTGTCGGGAAGGGATGGTAAGTAACTCTTTTTATTTACTTTAGTGGTTAACTTTTTTTTTTTGTTTGGTGTGCAAGTACTAATTTCTAGAATCTAACAGCTGCAGGACATAAATAGCAGCATTGTGCCTCTGCTCTAGAAAGCAGAGCACAATTGCTTTTTTGGATTGCCGCATAAACGTGGCCAAAGCCGCGGTTGTGTAGCAATCAGAGTGAACTACTCACTCTGTTTGGTTGCAAGTTGCTTGAATTGAAAGTTTTAGTATTCTGCAGTATTTAGTTTCCAAATTTAACTTACTTTGCATACTGAATTAAGTCAACAATAACTTGGTTGTTTTCAAATGCTAAATACGGTTTAGACTTTGCATTTAGGCACGTGTCTATTTTGTTACATTTTCTAATTACTGTTGAAGAGTACTGGAGCCAAGGTATGTATGATAGCATATAGTTTAAGAAACATATTTTGAGTTATGTACATTTCTTAAAGTGTTACTTTTTCTATATACTTGTACACTTGCAGAGGGCACATCCTAAAACAAGATAAGGTGAGGAAGTCATCACCCTCTCTTAGCCCATAAACAATCTCCTCGCTCGCTAACCCAAGCCTAACTTACAAATGAGTAGATATTGGCCTTAGGGACATCTCGGACTCAATAGGAGACTGACATAAGGGGAAAGTTTATTAGAATTTGACTCTTGTCAAATCGGTGTCAAAGGTCAGGGATTGAGAGGCGAAACCTTGAAAGCTGGTGGTTTAACTTAATTAGGCCCGTCACTTTTAAGCGCAGATACCTACCACCATTCTTACCCTGATTTGGTCGATTAACTTGTGGTCAGATTCTGCAATATACTTCCGTGGACAGTTAACTAGTTAGGAGTCATTTAGATTTAAAGTTTACCCTAACTTAGGCCAGATTTTGTTTGCTTGTTTTTGCTTTTACTTTTCACATCTTTGTGATATGGATTATAATTATAATTATTCCAATGCATACAGTGATCCATATTTCACACCAACCTCTTTTGACTCGGATATTACCAACCCGACATTACATAACTTTAACCAACCAAGTACACCGTTTGTGCTCAAAATACTTGATTTTTGGATGGACAAAAATTATTCAAAACACTTTTTTTTATTTATAGATACTTGAAATAATGTAAATCAACTTCAACGGAGTGGATCTTGTATTCAAATGTCAGAGGGTTGAATTTGAGTGGGAAGGATTCGGGCTCAAATCCTTTTGGAAGGACACAAGTTTATATATATATATATATATATATATATATATATATATATATATATATATATATATATATATATATATATATATATATATAATATATATATTATATATATATATAAAACAAGTGTTTTGAATACTTTTTGTCCATCCATCAAGTATGTGCAAAATAGACAGCCGAAAGTAGTGACATTGTTTATTGTAATATAAAGGAAGGAGTCGGATGGGAGCCGGTGGATACGAAGACGGGGTATGACATTGTGTATTGTAATATAAAGAAAGGGGCCGAGTGAGAGCTGGTGGGTACAAAGACGGGGTATGAACATATGATACATAGTAGGAAAGTTCTTACTAGATATGATTAGTATTGTATGCTTGTCCTTGATGCAAAATTGTGAAACCTTACTTTGTTATAAGAGATAATGAAATATGATTTGATGTGTGAATATGTAAGAGTTAATCCATGAAATACTTGAATTGTGACATGATTATATGTTATACAAGTATAGTTTGTGACATATGTATTATCTGAATGTATAAAGTACGTTATGATTTATTTATTGTGATTGGTGTACCACCAGGTGTAGTATATGAGATACGTGTTGTGCATACACAAGATGAGTTTGGTAATAAATTATAAGTAAGTGAGAATATACAATAATATACGGGTAAGTAATTCAAGTAAGTTAAAGAGAATCAATGACCAAAATAGTCAGACCGTCCCATAGACTATGAAGATAATTGCTTTGATTATTTATTTATGACATGTAGTCAATTTCCTGTTCTCTTATTTATTCATACTTGTATCTGTTATTGAAGAGAGTCATGCTTCTTATTGGATATGTATACTATTTGTTTGATTTCCTTATAACTCTACTCATTGAGCTGTCGAGCTCACTCTCTCCCAGTTTTATGTTTTAGGTTGTGGCGAGGTGGAAGCCTGGAGGCCCAGCTTAGCCTTGGATGTAAAGATTTTTGTTAAAAGTAAATGTACTACATATGTAATAATGTGTTAATATTTAGAAAGTACCTTGTCGTATCATAATCTTACTTGATATATTCACTTATAATATGTATTGGAGTTGTGAGATGAAATTTGGATTGATATGAGTTGGGTTATGATAATTATGATGAGTCAGAGTTATAAATAATTTTGTGATATACTGTGGATACCGAGAGGGATACTGTTGGATATGGGTAGCGAGATTACTTGCTCTATGGATTTGATAAGTAGGTTATGTGAGCCGAAATTGTTATGTGGAATATAAATAGATCGTTGTGAGCCAAAATTATTATGTTATATCATGTCTGATCTATATTTTTAGAGGAAGTGCTGCCAAATTTTTAAGGAATTGGATATGATTAAAATAATTGAGTGATTTAAGAGGATTGTTATGGTAATTAAGGATATAGAAATTTGGGACCATTATACATTACAAGTCACATTTTGGGCTAATCATTGATAATATATAATTACTGTCATTAACATGTTAAAATGTAGTATAAATATTACAACCTACAAAGTAACACCTTAGGCCACCATTAATTTGCATCAATTATAAGATCAAATTACACCAAGAACATTTTTCAAAAAAAAAATCCTTATTTAATAAATAATTATAAAAAATGACCTCTCTCCAAACTTATTTCAAAAATCGACCTTAGACATACCGCGTCGGTGCCATGACTGTTGGCCCGCGCTGGCGGGGAGCGATTTTTGCTTCATCCGGGTTAGCAACCCTAGACGAAACAAGTTTTTTTGGCATATGTATTGCTTTGTCCAGGGTTGTCAACCCTGGACAGAGGAATTTTTTATTTTTTTAAGTTTTGCTTTGTCCAGGGTTGCCAACCCTAGACAAAGCAGACTTGGCAAAACAATTGCCCAAGTTTGCTTTGTCCGGAATTGGCAACCCCGGACAAAGCAAACATTACTTCTTTTTTTTTTAATTTTTCGCTTTGTCCGGGGTTGGAACCCGAACAAAGCAATAAAAAAAACAAAAGAATATTGCTTTGTCTGGAGTTGTCACGTCGGCAGCAAGAATAAATTTACCAACCGTCTTGCTGCCGACGTGGCATGTTAAAGGTCGATTAAGTTTGGAAAGAGATCGATTTTTTATATTATTTATTGAATAAGAGTTTTTTTTTTTTTTTTTTTTTTTTTTTTTGGTTTCTTGAAAAAAAATGCTGTTACACCAACCCCCCATCCAAATGAATTTGTTAGCCGGGAAGACTCTATATAGAGTACATTAATTTCTTTAACAAGGACTAATCGCATAGACCTAATATAATTAAGGTGGTAATTAGTAATTACAATTACAATCATTACATCCCAAATAAGCCCCCATACCCATACTCCATAATGTAGTTGTACTCATTCATGTATATGAGCTCGTAGCCTCCATTAATTTGCATCAATTAGAAAGATCAAATTTTACCAACCGCCCATCTCTAGGGAATTTGTTAGCTGGAAAGACTCTATATAGAGGACATTAATTTCTTTAACAAGGACTAATCACATGGACCTGATATAATTAAGGTGGTAATTTACAATTACAATCATTACATCCCAAATAAGCCCTCATACCCATGCTCCATAATGTAGTTGTACTCATTCATGTACATGAGCTCACAGCCTCCATTAATTTGCATCAATTACAAGATCAAATTACACCAACCCCCATCTCTAGAGACTTTGTTAGCTGGGAAGACTCTATATAGAGAGGACAATAATTTCTTTAACAAGGACTAATCACATGGACCTAATATAATTAAGGTGGTAATTAGTAATTACAATTACAACCATTACATCCCAAATAAGTCCCCATACCCATACTCCATAATGTAGTTGTACTCCATAATGTAGTTGTATTCATTCATGTACATGAGCCCATCTCCCACCCCAAATTCCCCAGCCCTGCCAGAGGCTGGTACGTCTCCGTTGACGAAGAGCTCGGGCTCCCTCCTTCATCCCCGCCGCCGCCGCTCCTGGGGAGGCTCTTAATCTTCTCCTCAGCATCCAAAAGCCTCTTCTTCAGGCTCAGAACCTACACCCACCACCATGAACAATCTTAATTTACCCTAATCCATAATTAGGGACTAAACAAAACTTTTAATTAATTAATTTAAGTAGCCCACAAACCTCATTCTCAAGATGGCACTTTTGGACAACAGTGGCATCATGCTCGGACTTGAGCTTCATGTACTCCTCCTCCAGCTGCTTGTTCTTCCACCTCGCCCGCCGGTTCTGGAACCAGACCGCGACTTGTTTCGGGTCGAGCCCGAGCTCGGTGGCCAGGTGCATCTTCCTCCCTGACTCAAGCTTTCTTTCGTTGCCGAAGTTCAACTCCAAGAACTTCACCTGATCATCATTCAGCTTCCTCTTCTTGCTCTCGGCCCCCGACCTCTCATCCGCCCTCGCCTTCCTCCTCCTCCGTCTCGTCCTCGGCTTCTCACCTGAAAAATCAAACACGTTTATGTCAGCTAAACGCGTTGCATGTGCCCACGACATGTGTACAAAAGTTGTACATGCATTAGTACTACTACTACTAGAACTAAGTTACTAACCTTCTGACATTTGAGGGCAGAGCCCAGAGGTTAGAGCTGAGGAGAAGAGCATCTTCTCTTCAACTTGCTTCACGCTGGCCATGGTCTCTCTCTCTCTAAAAGACTAAGTCACTGTCAGTGAAGAAAAACTTGTGATAGTTTTCCTCAAACAAAGTTTTCAAATTTTACTTATTTTTGTCCAAGTGTTGTGGCAGCAAGGGAAGAGGCTTAGAGAGAAGCGGTGGGGTTGAATGTCTCGAGGCTGATTTATAAAGGATTTGGGGTATTGAAATGCCCACGGAATTGGAGATAATAGCAAGAATGCCACTTTCCCTTGATAGCCAGACGTCCCAGCTCAGCCATGAGGCTTTGAGATTTAAAAAGGGACAAAGCTGCCATTTTCTGTCCCCCTTGCATGCTTCCAGGAAACAAAGATTATACTGTTGACGTTAAAAAGTTTTGGGCTGCCACTCTTTTTGACGAAAATGACCACTGGGGGCATTTTGGGAAGCGCGGGGAGGAGCAGAGTGTTTCACTTTTTTTTCTACCGTGCGCCCTTATTAGCTGTAAGGCATTGGAAAATATTATATTCGCTTCCAAAAGAGGGCCGGGATCCCCAAGCTTGTCCACCTTAATCGAAGTTGTACGGACTGAAGAGGAGGAGGGGGGGCACATGTGGGCTTTTGCTTTCTGTTCTGCTCCACTCGTGGGAACGACTTTTCTGCGTCTCTCTCTCGGTGGCTGTTTTGTTAATCTCTCTGAATCTTTTTTTGATTATGGGATTATGGTCCCTTGACTATGTAACTGACACCTGTGTTGTGGCCTCGCCGACTAGAAACTAAGAAAGATGAAAGGGGTACTAGTTGAGGTTCTCAAATGATCCCCCATTTTCACTAAACAAGTGTTGTGGATTCACCGGCCCCCCTCGCCCAATTAGATTCTCAGAAACGGACTCAGACCGATGACCTGTCTCATGAGCTGTTGGCACCTAAGCTAGCGTGGATCATGATCTAGATGCACTCTGAATGTGGAGTTCATTTGCCACAGTAACAGAGCAAAGAAAACCATACTCTTTCCATAAGGCGCGTGAATGTCGAAGATTGAAAAATATTAATCTAACTTTATATGTTTGACTGCTCTAACCTAATTAGATATAATAAGCGAGAACTCACTGCTTCGTATCCTATAAAAATCTATAACTAGTCACTTGTCAATCTATAAAATCAACTTTTTTAAGGTAACAAGCGTGTGATTTGCGCCCCTAATAATCAGAAAAGAAAATGTCATTTTTATTTGCGCCATTGTTAGGCTACCTAATTACTATAGACATGAAGATAATCTTGAATATATAAGAATTTTAATAACTGTTTGAATGGTGCTCCAAGTGCTTTCAAAGTCTATTAGATAGACTAGGGGATAAGAACAAGAGAGGGGGTATAGGCTTAGGGAAAAGCACATGGGTGCACCAACGGGGGAGGTGGAGACGTGTCTCCAGTCCTTGAGAGGGTGAGGGAGAGGGGACCATAGGCCCTAATCTCACACGTGTCAAGTTCCAAGCGGGTCAGAGGTTGTCGTCCAATCAAAAGAGTGTGCGCATTTGAATAACGGCTCACACACCTCCACATCATTCACCAATATACAGAGTAAAAGGGAAACGAGGTATCCACACATTTAGCAAAATAAGCTATTAAGAAACAAAAGTGAGCCCCACCCCTTGCATTTATAAGAAATTAGGAGGACCGTGAGGGGCCCTCATTTGTCTTGGCCCATTTTGCTAGATGAACTGCCATCTCATCTCCCTCATGCACACATACATAAACTCACTTATTAATGCACGGTCTCGTACCAAATGCGAGGGGCTGTATCCATACATCATTCCTGTGTTTATTAGTATGCTAAAAAATCGTGCCACTTGACATTTCTCCAAATGGTAACAATTACTATGACAAAAATAAACAAATGAAGGAAGGAAATTTGATTGGCAAGGGAAGGAATAACGAAAGGTGAATTTCTCCTTCCTGGTCTCCACTGTTTATTTACAATCAACAATATATGAGTTTTGAGTATCAATGTTCAGAAAAGATTGAACAGTGACACGCAGCACGTTGGTTTGTCGATCATGCCTTGTGTTCCGGTTCAACGAGCGAACAACTTTCTTATTTCTGATCTGTGTATACACCGTGATGGTCCGCGCCACCGGTCTAAATAGCATTGCTCTACAAACATGGCACATCTCGTATATCGACACATGAGCAGCATATTCCTGGATGATTCTGTGGATCTGACTCTTGCTCCTGAATACAAGGGCAAATGAGGCCCCCCCTCACCCTTGGCAATTTGAGTAGCTAGCCAGCTTGCCTCTCTTGGCCAGTTTTGATCCTGATCCTGTTTCAAGCAATTTTAATTCCTCGTCTCTCCTTTGTCTTTTGCAGGCAAAGGTCCTACATCTCAATGCTTATCCCCTTCACCAGCAAGCACATGAAGGGAGTTTTAACTCAAACCATCCTTTAGGCTAGATCCATGGGGCCTGCTTCCCTAGAATTGGCAACGGAAAGACTCAGCCTCACCCACGAAGTTTATACTTTGGGAGTGCCTGACATGATGATTGACCTGTGCCCTTGCGTCCAGGGGGGAGCTGAGAGGCAATGGCAGAGAGGGCAGCCTTTTTTGGCTGGAAGAAGATGGTTCAATTGTGGGAGTGTGTGGTTTAAATTTGCTTAGAGGATGGGTGCATTGATTGTGTGGAATTCGCTACGTGTCGTTGCTGCGTAGGCCGGCGATCGTGATATTTTTCAGGTTTGGTCGGATTTGTGAGTTATAAATGAGTCACCTTTAGAGGATAAGGAGGGTGGTTGGTGGTAGGGGTTCGGCCAAACTTTCGTTCAATCCAAATCAACATGCAGATTGTGTTACTTAAAAAAAAAAAGTGCTAGAATCATAGTTCAAATAACTGTAAAGTTACGTGCATGCAGAATCAATCGTGCTTGAAAACGAGTATAATGACTCTCTTGCTAGTTTAGCAGAGGAGATCGTCCTGAATGTATATAGAACTAAAACGTTCTCCCACCGACTCTCTTGCTAAGTTTAGGATAAATGAATCAAACTTGATTTGGTTTTTTTTTGTTTGGGACCACATTCTCCCACCAAGTTTGACCTTGTGAAATTAGGCCAAATTCAAATTAAACCCAATTGACAAAACTATGAACAAATCCATGCCAAAGCGAAAACCTCACCTATGATATGAAACAAGACTTGTTGTCGGACCTCTGAAGTAAATTTGGTTCGTGTTGTGGGCCAAAACCAAAAAAAATCAAAATAGAGTCCGAGTCAGGATCACTCCAAACATGACCCCTTGGGGGGGCCTTGTCCCCTGCCTCAAGCACTCATGAGTTGTGGATGCGGGTCACATGCCAAGCAAATAGTTTCCTAGTTTTTTTTTTTTTTTTTTTTTTTTTGGGTTAATACAAGAGTATTTCATTGCAATCACCCTAAGAGCATCTCCAACCCACGCCATTTTTGGCGTGGGTTGGGCTGGCGCCGGCTCCAACCGGCGCAAAAAGCACCCGGCAAAATGCCAGGTGCTACAGTACCACGCCAGATTTGGCGTGGTATTGTAGCACCCGGCATTTTGCCGAGTGCCATTTTTTTTAATTTTTTAATGCTTTTTTTTTTTATAGTTTAGTTTGTTTATAGTTTTTAGTTTTTAAGTTTAGATTTTTTTTTGTTGTTTCAGATTTTAAGTTTAGATTTTAAATTATTTATAGTTTTTTAGTTTAGTTTTTACTTTTATATAAAATGCAAGCTTAATTTAAATTTTAATTTTTATATTTCTGTTATTTATTAATTTTTTTTATTTTATTTTTTTAAGTTTTTAAAATTTATAATTTTGCTTTGTTTAATTCAATATATCTTATTAAGTTTTTAATTTTAAGATTGCATTTTATATTCATTTAATATTTTTTTATTTAGTTATAAATTGTCAAATTTACTAATTTAAAATTAACAATTATTACAAGCTGAACCACGTATAATTCAACATTAAGATAATTATAACGAAACACAAGTCACATATATTGCTGATTAAACTGACAGATACAATAATATAGCTGCGAATACATAAGTTTAATACATTTTAAAATATTTTAATAATATAACCCAATTTACTTAAATTATCACATAATATGTTGATAATAAAAATTTGATACAATAATAAAAATAAAAATAATAAAATATGTAGGGAATATTCCATTTGGAGTGGAAAATGGAGTGATGGTTTGGAGAGAGTTTTTAGTGAACGCTCCATTTTGGAGCGAAAGTACGCTCCAAAATGGAGCGTTGGGTTGGAGATGGTCTAAGACTAATCCTGCATGTCACAGTGAACACACACAAAAACAAATTAATAATAATAGAGTCTGTGTCTGGATCACTCCACACATGACATGACCCCTTGGGCCTTGTCCCATCCCATAAGCACTCATGAGTTGTGGATGTGGGTCACATGCCAAGCAAATATTTTCTAGTTACTGCAACTAAAAGCACACAAAGAAGATTTAGGATTACCCAAATCATGGCATGCGAGAGGATAAGGATCATTGATTGATTTCTAGAGAGATTCTCTCAAGTTAACTAGCAACCAAGTTTGATTGGGTCCAAAGCATCGTACTTGTTTATTACGGGTGAAAAACAAGTGGTGGGTAATTAAGTTGAAAGAGAGTGAGTTGGAGAGAGAGAGCATGCTTTGTGCTGGATTCCCTCCCCCATTCACATGCCTAAGTCTCTTTTCTTTAGGCCTTTGCCTGTTGACAAATCAGAGTTTAGGGTAGCCCCTTAAACAAAGGGTGCCATGCTTATCCCAGACACCTCCAACCTCTGCTTCCCAGATTCCAACTCTGGCGTGCAAATTAGCATTCGATCAACCCCCTTGATATTAGGGAATTAAAAATTCAGCAAATCCACAGTCGATCGAGGATTAATACTTGATTAAGCCCGAGCCAAACAAGTCAAAGCCGCATCGGAAACAACGATAATCAAACTCGCGACTTTGGCGACGTGTCACCCACAGTAATTGGACAAGTGCACAATTGTCTATTGCGCGCATGCCTCGTCCGTCCTTGGGAAAGACGAAGCTATCGCTTGAAACTCCGCCTACCTCGCGTTGTCTGCTGGTAGTCAACTCCCCAACACAAGTTTTTTGTTAGCACTCCAATCTAGCTTAATCCGAAGGGATGCTCACGGGTTCAAGACGTCTAGAATGCCAACATGTTTAGAGAAATTTGAAGTCTGGTATGTTAGGTGCAAAGATGCAACTAGTCAATTCCAAGTGTTTTTTTAGAGCCTGTGGCAAGTTGACAGGCAAATTTAGACAAACCAAGTCAATTTAGTGTGATCTAAAAGTACATGTCAAAGGCACTTGAGTCTGAATTTGGGCACCTGGGGGCGTTGGCTAAGGTCTCTCTCACTCAAATTAGGGTGTTGCTGCTAGGGGTGGCTAATGGGGCGGGTCGACCCGCCCCGTCCCGCCCTGTGCGTCGACCCGTCCCGCCCTGTGCGACCGTTTGAGTCGCACAGGGCGGGTTATGGGTCAACCCGCACCCGCCCCGTTTAGGGGCGGGTCAGAACGGGTTGACCCGTCCCGTGTAAACGGGAACGAATCTGATTTGTCCCATGACGAATCACGGGACTAATCGGGTCGGGGAAAATTTTCCCGACCCCCCTTCTCTAATTAAGTCCAATATTATTATATTACTGTTAGAGAGAAAAATTACTCTGAGGCCCCTAGATTCGTTTTTAATTTTTTTTTTAAACCCTAAACGGCTCAAAAAAGAACCGTTGCGGGTGAAAAGAGGGTGCCACGTGGCACCATCTTATTCACCCACAACGGCTAAAAAATGAGCTGTTGTATCTCTTAAAAAAAATAAAAAAAAACCCCTAACCTCTATAAATACCCTCCACTCTCATTCACTTTCATCTCACTTCACCTCAACCCTCTCTCTTCTATTATAAATCACTCTTATTCTCTTACAATTACAAATCTCTACCAACTTTCAGTCTAGTCTAATGGAGCCCAACTGGAGTACTGGCGGTACCTCATCCGAAGCCGGTAGCTCTTCATCAACACACAATCCTTCATCTGCCGCACCTTACACCGATGCTGGCGGTAGCTCATCGTCAACATATGCCGCTTACCCACCATACAATTATGCTCCCCCAACATCCGCATTTGCTCCCTATCACAGTTCGTCAAGCTATGCAATTGACTACAGTGGTTTTGCACCATATGCACATGCTGCATATGCCAGTGATAGTGGTACAGGTCGGCATTCTATTTCCTTCCCTCCTCAATATTCCTCATATTCTCAACTTTTAATGTCAACATCACCAATGCACGCACAATCTTTGGCTCCTTTTTTACTGAAACACAAGAACAACACGATACACAACCAACACAACATGATACTATAGTTCCAGAAGCACAACAACCAACTAGCACAACCACTAAAGTAAGAGCCAAAACTTCTCTAGTGTGGACCATTTCGTAGAAAAAGTTATTGAAGGTAGAAGAAAGACAGAATGTAAGTACTGTCATCAACTATTTGATCATAAAGAAGGATACGGTACAGGTGTTCTTAATAAACACTATGAAAAAAAAGCATGCTAAAAGTTACGGTTTACCACCACAACAAGCACAAATATTAGCTGATTCAGGCACACTCTTCACTTGGAGATATAAGCCTGAAGTAAATAAACATAAGTTAGCTGAATTTATTGTTCGAGCAGAACTTCCATTTTCTTTTACTGAATCAGATGCATTAATTGATTATCTTAAATCTGTTTTTGCTCCTGATTATAAGAGAATTAGCAGACAAACTATAACTAAAGAAATTGAAGATTTATTTGTAAATAGAAAAAATATTTTGAATGCTCTTTTTACTAGTGATGCTAGAAATATTTCATTAACTTCCTATATATGGGAAGCTCTTAATCTCATTCATTATTTATGTGTTACTGCTCACTTTATTGATGATAACTGGATTTTACAAAAACGTATTTTATCATTTTCTAAATTTTCTAAGAAACATTCTGCTATAAATGTAGCAAATTCAATTTTTCTTACTTGTAGAAATTATGGTATAGAAAATAAAATATTTTCTATTTCTTTTGATAATGCAAGTGAAAATACTGCTTCAATAAGATAATTGAAAACGGTATTAGATCCGATTTTAAACGGTAAACTTTTTCATATTAGATGTGTTTGTCATATATTGAATTTATGTGTACAAGATGGTCTAAAAATCTTAGACCAATATATTTATAAAGTTAAAGAAATTATTTTACATATAAAACCAGTGGACCTAAGAGACAATCTTTTAAAAGTTATTGTCGACAATGTGAACTGATGGAAAAACTACTCCAAGCAGATGTGAAAACTCGTTGGAATTCAAACTACAATATGATTAAAGATTACCTTCCTTATAAACAAGCAATTCAATTTTTTACAGTAAATGAATGTTCATCTTTTTATATTAGCGATGAAGAGTGGAAATTATATGAAAATTTTTGTACTTTTCTAGAAAAATTTGACACTGCCACAAAACACTTTCTGGTACATATTATCAAACATGTAACTTCGTTTTTTATAATCTTAATGAAATTGCTCAAGTATTTGCTGCATACAGAGATGATGACAGTCTTGAAGAGTTATACATGATATGGAAGAAAATTTTCAAAAATATGCCTTTTTTATTTTACTTAGCTGCAATTATGGATCCTAGAATTAAAATAGATAATTTAAAACTTTTATTATCCAATTTTATTTTATGTTTAAATTATGAACAAGATGTAGATAAATTACTTTTAGAAATTAGATCTCTTTTAGAAGAAATGTACTCATTGTACATAGATGAGTTATTTACCCCTTCTTCTGAATTTAGGGCACCTACGCCATCACAAACTTCTTCTACTAGTCTAGGTAAAAGATTATCTAATTTTAAAAGTTTACTTTCCTCTAATACTAGAAAGAAACACTCTTCAGAGCAAGTTCATTTGATGAACTTAATTTATATTGAACACAATGCCTGCTGAAATAAATGAAAATGATGATGAACCATGGGAAACATTTGATGTTTTGTCATGGTGGAAAGAACAGAGAAAACAATTTCATGTTCTTTCTACCATGGCCCGAGATATACTGACACCTCCGACTTCTACAGTAGCGTCCGAGAGCGCATTTTCTGCAGGTGGTAAAGTTTTGACACCCTGGAGGAGCAGGCTGACGACGAAACACTTGGAGATGGCTGTTTGCTTAAAGGACTGGCTCGATGCAGAAAGACGCACACAAGGAAAACCTATTCTAGATGAAGAATTTGAACAGGACGATGATGAAGAGTAGAGAACCACCAGAGTTTTTTATGTATATTGTATGAGATGAGCACCAGAGTTTTTTATGTATATTATACGAAATGAGTTTTATGTACATTATATGTGATGAGCAGATTGGTATATGATTTTTTCATATTAATAAAATAATTTACCTTACAAAAAACTTGTAATTAGTGAATATCAATTCTATTTTTTTTTTATAATTTTAGACATTTTTAAAAAAAATTCCTCTTTTTTTACTATTTTTTCTTAATTTCTTTATAACTTTAAATTTAAAAATTTAAGAAAATTCGAATTAAAAAAATTAAAAATTGCCGAGACGGTCCAACCCGTCTCGGTGAATCCGGTAAGGAATCGAGTCAGGAGACCTGATTCGTTACTCGGGTTTTCAAACCGTCTCGTCGAATCCGTGACGAGACGGTCCAACCCGTCTCGTCACAGATTCGTTGGGCTGACGGGACGAATCAACCCGATTCGTCCCGTTAGCCAACCCTAGTTGTTGCTTCCCAAAGTCTAGCCACAATTCAT
>JAVJIF010022664.1:0-70076 GCA_038442645.1 Agave tequilana
TTGAGAGATCTTCAAACTATGCGATTGTAGTTAATTGTCATTAAGCATCAAGATTTCCTCTCGTTGTGCTCTTTATAAGGAAGCTGGGGTGGCTAATGTTAACCATACATGTAAAAAAAAGTGCTACTTGGCTTGATTTACGTACTAAAAGCTTTTAGATCAAGGGGAGGGATTCTTCCTCTCCTCTCTCTCTGCATGTGGGGTTTTGGATAGAGAAATGAATCTACGTGCCCGGCCCGACCGTACAGGGTGAGAATTGGGTTGAATCCGGGTCCAGTCTGACTCATTTCGACTCGGTTAAAATTCAGCCTAGTTAAATTAACTTCGCAAATTTTTAACTTAGCTCAAGATTTATATATGGCCCAATTCCTAACAACAAGAGAAATTACCTCAAGAAAAAAATTCCTAGCAAGATCAAGTTTCTGATTAAGATACTGGCCAAATGAGACCAAATGAGTTATATGTTGTTGGAATTGAAGAATATAAAAGCGAATCTTTGAGCTGAATTATGGCAAGATCCGTTGATCGAATCAATTGGATGATGGTTGGAGTGTGTTCTCCTTCCATTGGGGATGAACGTGGTATATTCACATGTTCAATTCCGACTTCGAATGAATGAGATATTCAAGTCTAAAAATTGCCTAATTCAAAGCCAAATGAGACTAAAGGTAGCTAAAAACATTTAGTCCCACATTGGCCATGGGATGGAAGTTTGTGGTGTATAAATAAAGAAAGTTGAGAACAAAGGGCGTGCCCTTTGGGTACTTGGAGTTTTCGCGCGCGAAAAGGAGGGAACTATGCCCGCACATGCAGGCACACGCCGGCGCGCGCGCGCCGGTGCCGGTGCCAGGCTCGGGTTCCCTACCCGGCCTGGTTTTTTTGAATCCGGTCTCGCGGGTATGGGTTGCTCCGCTACCCGAACCAGACCCGCTCCGCTCCGCTACCCAAACCGCTCGCTCGCTCGCCAACGGATTCGAACTGCCTGCCAACGGATGTCTGAAAACCGTCTGGGCGGTTGGACCGTTGTGCGGTTTGGGCGGTTGGACCGTTCGCCCCTCCCGGAGCGCTATAAATAGCGCTCCGATTTTCCTCTCACACACCAACAGCGAAATCTCTCTCTCTCTCTCTCTCTCTCTCTCTTTGAGTTCTGATTTGCCTGAAGTGAAATTCGGAGTTCTGAACTGGGCTTCCAACGAGAAGTAGGAAAGCAACATCCAAAGAAGATTCTGCGAAATTTGTTCTGAAAGAGGAATTAGAAAATTCAACAGATTCTGTTATAGAATTGTTGTCTGAATCTGGTACTTCTGAAGAAAAATATTCTTCAACCTTCCTTCGTCCTCAACAGTGGGTGCTACTCCAAAGTAAAGGCAAATATTCATCGAAAATTTGTCCTTGTACCGCTACTTCAACGATCCTGTAAAGGTACTGGTTGACTACGGTTCGACCGTACGGTGATTTGGTAGTGCTATCCAAATACCGTGAAGGAGTGTTGTATCTTGGGAGACCAGCGTCCATCATCCCGTTAGCACCGGTGCGGGGGACGTAATTGTCTTAAGGAGATTCGCTCTAAGCGTACCTCACTCCAAATACTGTATAAGTGGATTAAGTCCTTTATACAGGGGATATACTTTACAGTATATCAAGACTGATTTAGATTCAGTCTAATTGGTGTTTAACCAAGGAAGGAAATTGAAAGGTGGTTCTTAAATTAAGGAACGTTCTATTGAATGGAAAACCTCCCACCTGATATTTGCCGACCTGGCCAATTAGATTGCTGATATCTCAGTGATCTTGATTAGTTGTCAGATTGATTCCTGTTAAGCAGACACCAACAATCTTAAGACAATTATTGTTTCTTACTTCTGTTCTGCTTGAACTTACAGAAAATGTCTGAGACTAATCAAGATAGTACAAGCAAGGCACCAAACATGCAGCTCCAAGCTTTGATGCCTACTCCACTTCCTAACCCGAAGCCGGAGAAGCCAGGAAAGTTTGACGGCACAGAATTCAAGAGGTGGCAACAGAAGATGCTCTTCTACTTGACCACTCTTCATCTGGCCAAATTCCTGCAGGAAGATCCACCAGAACCCGGAACTGATCGGGACTCAGTCCTTACAGTCGATGCTTGGACACAAGGTGACTTCCTTTGCCAAAATTATGTTTTAAATGGACTGGATGACTCTCTTTACAATGTCTACAGTCCCAGCACAACGGCAAAGAAGTTATGGGCCAGTCTTGACAAGAAGTACAAGACTGAGGATGCTGGTACCAAGAAGTTCGTCGTAGGACGATTTCTGGAGTACAAAATGGTAGATAGCAAGACTGTAATCAGTCAGGTGCAAGAGTTCCAACTTATCTTGCACGAGATAGAAGCCGAAGGTATGATTCTTCCTGAAACTTTTTAGGTTGCAACTATCGTGGAGAAACTCCCACCTGCGTGAAGAGACTTCAAGAACTACCTGAAGCACAAGCGAAAAGAGCTAAAGTTGGAAGATCTCATTGTGAGGCTTCGTATCGAGGAGGACAACCGCAAGTCCGAGAAAAGGAGCAGTAAGAACTCCTACGAAGCTAAAGCCAATGTGATCGAGGACTCAAAGGAGAAAGCGTCTACTTCTAAAGGCTTAAAGCGGAAGAAGACTTCCTAGGGGTACAAAGGTAAGGCCCAAGACGGCAAAAGCATGCGATTCAAAGGAACCTGCTACATCTGCAACAAAGAAGAGCATAAGGCTAATGAATGTCGCAGCCGTCTCAAAAAGAATAAGAAGAGCCACCCACAGGCGAACATGACCAACTATGAATCACCAAGTCTTTCAGCTGTGGTGTCAAAAGTGAATCTGACAACCAATAATAAGGATTGGTGGGTAGACACTGGAGCTACTCGGCACATCTGCTTGGAGAAATTGTTATTCTCAGAATATCAAAGACAAGAGCAAGATGAGTAACTATTCATGGGTAATTCAGCTTCCTCAAAGGTTGAAGAAAAGGGCAAGATCATCCTGAAGTGGACATCGGGGAAAAGCTTACTCTTAACGATGTTCTTCATGTTCCAGACATCCGCAAGAATTTGATCTCCGGATCAATACTTAGTAAGAAAGGATTTAGAATGGTGTTTGAATCCGATAAATTTGTACTTACTAAGGGAGGGATGTATGCGGGAAAAGGTTATCTTGTTGATGGACTTTTTAAAGTCAATGTTGCAGTGGTAGATAAAAAGTCTGTGTATTTATACCCAAAGCTTATAAATAAAGGAAAATCTTCTATTTATTTGCTTGAGTCTCCTATTTTATGGCATGCTAGATTAGGGCATAGAACTTGTCTAATCTGGGATATATTCCTAAACTCAACTTGAAAGAAATTCGCAAGTGTGAGATTTGTGTTGAGGCCAAGTTGGCGAAAAATTCATTTCACTCAATTGATCGAAATACAGAACCTTTAGGGTTAATTCATAGCGATCTGTGTGACTTGAAGTTTATGCCAACTAGAGGCGGGAAAAAATATTTCATTACTTTTATTGATGACTGTACAAGATACTGTTATGTGTATCTTTTAAACAGTAAGGATGAGGCAATAAATATGTTTATAACATATAAAGCCGAAGTTGAGAATCAACTCAACAAGAAAATCAAGATTCTAAAATTCGATAGAGGCGGAGAATATGAATCAAATGATTTTGTGAGTTATGTGCTAGTTTTGGTATAATACATCAAACTACAACATCATACACTCCTCAGCAAAATGGAATTGCTGAACGGAAGAACAGAACTTTGAAGGAAATGATAAATTCCATACTCGTAAGTTCTGGAGCTCCGCAAAATTTGTGGGGGGAAGCTCTATTAACTGCAAATTATATTCTAAATAGAGTACCCATAAGAAACTTGGTCTTATACCATTCGAGTTATGGCATAAAAGGACACCTTCCTACCATTACCTCAAAATGTGGGGGTGCCTTGCAAAGGTACTGGCACTATTACCTAAAAAGACTAAGTTGGGAGCAAAAACTATGGACTGCATATTCATAGGTTATGCCTTGAATAGTAGTGTCTACAGATTTCTGGTTCATGAATCAGAAATACCAGATATTCATGTAAACATGATTATCGAATCTAGAAATGCTGTGTTCTTTGAAAACATCTTTCCATACAAACGGGAAGCAGATAAGACTTCTGGGAAAAGAACACACGAGATGGCGTTTGTAACACCCTGCTCCCCGGTGTATGTATCACCGTATCTGTACGTGATACGACGTACAGATTTGATTTGACCTCTGTAGTATTCCGATTGACCTGATTTCAGTTTCAAAAATCATTTCCTAATATTGTAGATTTTTCATGATTTTCTGGAAATTTTCTGGATTATTTTGGAAAATTTCCGTTGTCGGTGTCGACCGATACCGACCGTATGTCTTAGAATCACATGAGCTACGTTCGGGTATTTTTGGGGATTTTTCTAAATTTATCGAAAGCCCGGCCAAACCGGTGTCGCCCGTATCGGCGAGACATTCCGGGATTTTTAATTTGCAAACCGGATTGAGTTTCGATAAACCATCTTCATATTAAGTCTCAGCGTAATATTGTCTATTTTCTGTACTTTTTGGATATCATTCGGAACTAGTCAATTTTTCACCCTATTAAAATAATATTAAATTACTTTTATTTCAAATCTTTTCTTTTTCTTTTATTTCCCTTTCTTCTCCCCCAAGCCTCCTCTTCCACCGCCTCAGTCAAATCTTCCCCCAACCGACTCTTTCTCTCTCCTCTCTTAATAAAATCCCACTCTCTCTTCTCTCTCTCACTCTCCCAAACACACTCTCTCTCTTACCTCTCTCCTCTCTCTCTCTTCCCTCTTTTCTCCTCTCTCTAAATCTCTCACCCTCAACCCATTTTGTTCTCAGACCGGAAGGCCAGACGGCCGCCGGCCTTGCCGCCGGCAGGCCGTCACGCCACTGATGGCCGACCGCCGCCGCGACGGAGCACGGCAGCCCGGCCGCGACCCCCAGGCCGCGCGCCGGCCGTCGCTGCGCCCAAGACCCGCAGCCCAGGCTGCGCCCAGCAGCCCAGGCCGCGCCCCAGCCCGGCCAGCCACCTGTTTCCCTCCTCCTTCAGCACCGGCGGAGGCCAGCCTGAGCCACCCCCGGCGGCGTCGCCGGCCAGCCCAGCTGGCCGGCCGAACTGCAGGCGACAGCGGCAGCAGCTCCTCTGCTGCCGCTGCTGTTTAGTGATGGGTTCGGGTGAAACCGAACCCATTACTCTTTTGAGCTGGGTTGTAAAACCCATTTAAACCCCGTTAGCCTAATTACCCAACTTAAGTTTATGGGTTTGGGTATTGGATCCAAACCCGACCCGTTATGAGCCCCAAACCTGCATCCAAACCCATTACAGGTAATTTTACAGAAAACCCCCCTTATACAATTTAGTAATTGCATATAATATTTTATTTACATAATTAACCCTATTTGTTATGATTTAGTATTCGGGCGATAACTGGAGCATCCGGACTCCGATTCGGGCGATTCTGCATCCGTTGCAATCGTGGGAAAGAGAGCTACAGTCCTATAGCCAGTTTGTGAGTGTTTTTATTTTATAAATTATCTTTTTAGTCTATTAGTTGCACTTGGTTGTCTTCTTGATATAAAACATGATCCGGTAAATCTTAATTGGTAAATAATATTAAAACACTGTAATAAACACGGTATTTAGTAAATGCCTGACTGATCTCGAGTATGTCCTGTTCATGTACCATTGATACCCGGCCCACCATAACCCCATAGGCTTGAACCCTATTATGTCATGCATCATGTCACAGATACCTTACATACCGCTCTACAGGTACACTAGGACAATACACCGACACTATACACGAATGCGAGACACTGTTATTTCCTGCACTAATCTCATCCTTACATGGCTACCATAGGTCAATAGACGGACATGATATTATTTTATACACGGACTACTGTTAGGAACATATACTAGAGCTACACCGATATATTGCTAGACATATAGGTTCTACTGATACACGGATATAATCATGCACGAACTATTGCATTTCATATTAGCATGATCATCGTACACATTTATGTTATGTTTACATATTATGGTTACACATGCCTGTATGGTTTCTCTATTCTTGTCATATGGATCCTCATTCATGCTACATGTATTGACATATGGATCCCGTTCATGTTACATATATTATTATTTCATGTTACTGTATTCATGTTATATGCTTGTTTCCCGTTACTGATATTGTTAATCCCATTACTGGATACATGTTCCCGTTACTGATATGGATATTCCCGATACTGGACATGATATGGATATTCCCGTTACTGGACATGAGAGCTGTAGATATGCGATATGTGGGAATCCCACATCTATTGTTCCCGTTTCTTGACATATTGTTCATGATATCTTGTTCATGTTATATTGTTCCTGATTCTCGATATATTGTTCTACGCTATCAACAGAGCTCAGGTCCAGTTATCGTGTTAACCGTACCATGTACTGTTATTTGTTCTTGTTACATTGGATACTAAACATATCAGATCATAATGATAACTGGGGTATGGGGGAGACTTGATGGTGGATTAGATCTTATCGGGTGATGTACTGGATCCATATTGTTTTCCCACTGCAGGGGACGGTAGGAGGGCTGCCTACCAATTGCTCCATGAGCTCTTGTTACTTGATTCATGCTCCCCTCTTAGCGGAGGGCCCTGGTCCTGGCAGCCAGGGGCTTGTTTAAGGCCGTGATCCCGGGTATGCACGGGATACATCCACCCGATAAGAACTCCTCGACCATTGGTTTCCAATTAACATAATAAAACAGTATACACAATAGTGGACGTCGGGAACACTTGTTATTTGGTTATTCTCTCGTTTGGATAATGGTACCCGTAGGCCATGTCCGGATGGGTTCGACTGGAGTGCGGGCTCCAGTATGAACTACCAGTGGTATGGGACACTGGAAGAGAGTAATTAAAATACCAGGTGGTACTGATTGCTACTATTGTATAAATAACATGACTTGCCTGATACATGCTTACTACTTGTTATTGTTCTTTGCCTGATACATGTTTAGTTGTACTTGTTATTACACCATGTTACATGTCTATTTGTTACCTTACCCGATACATGTTACAATTTCTGTAGTAGCATGCTATTCATGCATATGTGCATATATTCTATTTTATGTATACCTTGCATACATCCTTACTGTTTATGCAACACACCGTATACTAGTTAGGTAATATATGCTCATCTGCATGTTCACTGCTACCACATCACCACTAGCATGTACACTCGTCACCACTAGATAACATTATATATTATATATATAAACTGGATACGATTAGAGACATGACCTGATGATAACCAGTTAGGTAGTGATGGTATTAAAAGTTGACCTGTTTATATCTTTGCACTGCTTCCATGTTTAACTCTTTCCATTGTTTATATATATCCTTATTATATGGTATCACTGTTACAATAGCATGTATTATCTATTATTATTGTGCATTGCCTCCTTCAGTTTTACCACTCACTAGGTCGCTTTCTGACGACCCTGGGTTTGCATGCCCAGATTGGAGATCCGAGTTGCCATAGCTTCAGAGAGTGTCTTGGAGTCATATAGGAGATTCCTTATCGAGCCCCTTCATAGGTATCTTGTTGCTTTATTTCTGTTATTTCTGTTATCCTATTTGTTCCTATTTTTCATATCTGTTATACTCACTCACCTCTTCCTGCAGGTATTCTTGTACTTATTTCATGCTGGAACTCAGGTATATATGGAGATTATTTACTGTACTGAGGCTTAGCGTACGTACGTGGGGTTTTCCACCTTGCGTATGTACGTCGCCATAACGTCTCCGTATCTTTAGGATCGGGGCGTTACAGCGTTCATGGACGAAAGCCCCGAGGAACCAATTGTTAATGCGGAAACTGAACCAAGAAGAAGTCAGAGATCTAGAATCTCAAAATCTTTTGGTCCAGATTTCATAGCATACGCTATTGAAAGCGAGCCTCAAACATTTAAAGAGGCTATGTCAACCCCAGAAGCACAAATGTGAAAAGAAGCTATAAGTAGCGAAATAGAATTCATACTAAGTAATCATACTTGGGAATTGGTAAACTTATCTCCTGGCAGTAAACCAATTGAGTGTAAGTGGATTTTCAAACGAAAATTAAAACCCGATGGATCTATCGATAAGTACAAGGCTAGATTAGTAGCCAAGGGTTATCGACAAAAAGAAGGACTTGACTACTTCGATACTTATTCATCAGTAACAAGAATAACGTCCATTCGGATGTTAATTGCAATTGCAGTATTGCACAACTTAGATATCCATCAAATGGATGTCAAGACTGCATTCTTAAATGGTGAATTAAATGAAGAGATATATATGGAGCAACCTGAAGGATTTATAGTCAAGGGCCAAGAACACTAGGTGTGTAAATTGGTAAAATCCTTATACGGTTTAAAGCAGGCTCCAAAACAATGGCATGAGAAATTTGATAGTGTCATGATTAAAGATGGATTCACTATCAATGAATGCGATAAGTGTGTGTACACTAAAACAGTTGAAAATGCATGTATCATTATTTGTCTTTATGTAGACGACATGTTGATACTTGGGACTAATATTGAAATTATTAAGTCCACTAAACGAATGTTATCCAACAATTTTGATATGAAGGATCTTGGGTTGCTGATGTAATTTTAAGAATTAAAATCACCAGAACACCAGATGGAATCAGTCTATCTCAATCTCACTATGTGGATAAGATGATAGAAAGATTCAAGGATCATGGGATAAAGGAGAATACAAATCCTTTTCTCCCACACGTCCACATTCATAAGAATACAGGAACTGGAATATGCCAGTTGGAGTATTCTCAGATTATCGGAAGTCTAATGTATTTGATGAATTGCACTAGACCCGATATTGCTTACGCTGTAAGCAAGTTAAGCAGATACACTAGTAATCCTAGTGATCTACATTGGACCGCTCTACTACGAGTGTTGGGTTACGTATCACATACCAAGGAATATGCCTTGAGATATGGACAGTATCCACCTATATTTGAAGGATACAGTAATGCTAATTGGATTGCAGATTCTGAGGAATCAAAATCAACTAGCGGATACATATTTACTCTAGCAGGAGCAGCGGTATCTTGAAAATCTTCTAAGCAAACATGTATTGCCCGTTCCACTATGGAATCGGAATTCATAGCCTTAGATAAGGCTGGAGAAGAAGCAGAATGGCTTCGACAATTCTTAGAAGATATACCATTATGGCAAAAGCCAGTGCCCGCTATATGCATACACTGCGATAATCAAGCAGCTATATCTAGGGCACAAAATGTTATATACAACGGTAAGTCTAGACATATTCGTCGTAGACATAATATCGTGAAGCAGTTGCTCTCAAATGGAATTATCTCTATTGAGTTTGTATCGTCAAAGGATAATTTAGCGGATCCGCTTACTAAAGGTTTAAGTGGAGAGTGTATAAACTGCGCATCGAGGGGAATGGGTCTAAAAGCCTAACCTTACCGAGTCAGCTTAATGGAAACCTCACTTAGCGACTGAGATCGTACGGACTAAGTTCAAGAGGAAAAACTAGTTATGATTGACTCAACAACTAAGCACTTGGGAGCTTGACTCCAATCCATTCCTAAGGTGCACATAAGTGCTTTTTCTACAAGTGGATTAAGGATAATCTTAACGCTTTTAATGATGCCTATATCTTGTTACTAAACAAGTGGAGTAGAGTAGACTACTCTTAATAGGTCCATCACCTATGTGAGTATAGAGTTGGGTCGGCTCTTTGGGAATTTCTATGGAGGCTGTTATTCCCTAAAGATACTCTCTGAAACCAAGAATGTCCAGGGCCAAAAAGGACACAACCGAGAACCAAAGTTGATTTGGAAAGTCACTATGTGAGGCTTGTTGACTTGGCTTACACTAACGGCTAACAGTTCAAGACCTAGTTCACTGATTAGCCAGTAAGTCCGATAAAGTTTTCGCTATGGAAGGTTCAAGACCTAATTCACCTATCCTGATGCAGTTTCTTTTCTCAAGTACCTTTCACAATAGAGTCAGTCTCTTTGTGTGTCATTTCCTTGAATCTCCATTCATTGTGGGGGATTGTTGGAATTGAAGAATATAAAAGCGAATCTTTGAGCTGAATTATGACAAGATCCGTTGATCGAATCAATTGGATGATGGTTAGAGTGTGTTCTCCTTCCATTGGGGATGAACGTGGTATATTCACATGTTCAATTCTGACTTCGAATGAATGAGATATTCAAGTCTAAAGATTGCCTAATTCAAAGCCAAATGGGACTAAAGGTAGCTAAAAACATTTAGTCCCACATTAGTCATGAGATGAAAGTTTGTGGTGTATAAATAAAGAAAGTTGAGAACAAAGGGCGTGCCCTTTGGGTACTTGGAGTTTTCGCGCGCGAAAAGGAGGGAACTATGCCCACACGTGCAGGCATGCGCGCGCCGCCGCTGGCGGCGGTGGCCGGCCGGCGCTGGTGCCGGGCTCGGGTTCGGGTTCGGGTTCCATACTCGGCCTGGTTCTTTTTGAATCCGGTCTCGCGGGTATGGGTTGCTCCGCTACCCGAACCAGACCCGCTCCGCTCCGCTACCCAAACCGCCCGCTCGCCAACGGATCCGAACTGCCCGCCAACGGATGTCTGAAAACCGTCTGGGCGGTTGGAACGTTGTGCGGTTTGGGCGGTTGGACCGAACGGTTGCGACGGTTCTGTCCGAACCGTCGCAACTGTTGAAATCTGGTGGACGAGAAAGCCCCTCCCGGAGCGCTATAAATAGCGCTCCGATTTTCCTTTCTCACACACCAACACCAACCGTCTGGGCGGTTGGACCGTTGTGCGGTTGGACCGAACGGTTGCGACGGTTCTGTCCGAACCGTCGCAACTGTTGAAATCTGGCGGACGAGAAAGCCCCTCCCGGAGCGCTATAAATAGCGCTCCGATTTCCCTTTCTCACACACCAACACCAACAGCGAAATCTCTCTCTCTCTTTGAGTTCTGATCTGCCTGAAGTGAAATTCGGAGTTCTGAACTGGGCTTCCAGCGAGAAGTAGGAAAGCAACTTCCAAAGAAGATTCTGTGAAATTTGTTTTGAAAGAGAATCAGAAAATTCAACAGATTCTGTTATAGAATTGTTGTCTGAATCTGGTACTTCTGAAGAAAAATATTCTTCAACCTTCCTTCGTCCTCAACAGTGGGTGCTACTCCAAAGTAAAGGCAAATATTCATCTGAAATTTGTCCTTGTACCGCTGCTTCAACGATCCTGTGAAGGTACTGGTTGACTACGGTTCGACCGTACGGTGATTTGGTGGTGCTATCCAAATACCGTGAAGGAGTGTTGTATCTTGGGAGACCAGCGTCCATCATCCCGTTAGCACCGGTGCGGGGGACGTAATTGTCTTAAGGAGATTCGCTCTAAGCGTACCTCACTCCAAATACTGTATAAGTGGATTAAGTCATTTATACAGGGGATATACTTTACAGTATATCGAGACTGATTTAGATTCAGCCTAATTGGTGTTTAACCAAGGAAGGAAATTGAAAGATGGTTCTTAAATTAAGGAACGTTCTATTGAACGGAAAACCTCCCACCTGATATTTGCCGACCTGGCCAATTAGATTGTTGATATCTCAGTGATCTTGATTAGTTGTCAGATTGATTCCTGTTAAGCAGACACCAACATATGTATGTAATCTTTAAGCCTAACACTTATAAAGAAATAGATATCTATATTGTTCGTTTCTTTGCTTCTCTTTCTTCAAAGAAAATTTTAGACGTCTTTTCATGTTTGGATTCTAATTGTCTAATTGGCGAATAAGGAATCTAAATTACTTCTTTCTTAATTTTCTCTTCCTTCTTCTTTCTCGTGAATTTTCTTTTCTCCTCGATTCTTCAATAGTCACTTTTAGGAGTTCTTAATTTATTTCTCTTATCAGAAAAAAGTAATTATAGTGTGTACTTATAATATGATCTTAGTGACATTTGATGAACCATGTTCCTTAAATATGAGGTTGATTTTGATTAATTTGTGTTGCGTATCATCTGTGCTTCCACATGCATCACATGTATATAATTAGTAATCTATCAAAAAAAACATGGATATAGTTGTTCTTTTCTAATTTGTTCATCTACTTTGAACTTTCAAAAAAGTATATCATGCTTCTTTTAACAAAGGTCATAACTGAATCTTGAATCTGTGACTTTTCAATTTCCAACATAACTCTTTTACCACTGAATCAAGTCTGAGAGGCAAAAAAAAGTATATTATGATAGAGCAGAATTACAAATGAGTCAGAATTTGAAATCCAAGCCCAAATCGAAAATGGGCTAGGTTTAGACTCAAGAAGATTAAAATGAACTCCAACTCGAGCCTATGTGAGTCATGAATCTGGATCATAAAACTGACAGGTGAACGGACTAATAACTCCTCTCAAATATTGTCACTTTGTTATACAATCTTATCCCATTCAAACACCTCACAGGCCATTCCCTCACCAATGCTCATCCAAGCTACAGCCACCCAGGTGCACAACTCATGGCTCCCATCTCAGTTTCAGGTTATCTGTAAGAAACCCAACACACCAAAAACAGCATCCCTGGCCGTCTCTTCTTCTTGTGGCAAGTCTTTGCGAACCAGTGTCCGAGGAGCATGTAACTATGGCGCGAGGCGGAGGGTGAGATATGATGAGGACGAGGATGAAGACGAAGAGTACGGGCATAACGAAGAGGTTGCTATGCTCGAATCTTACAGTGAGTCCGCTTGGTCTAAGGCACTCTTAGTTCGAGCTACAGTCGATGGCGAAGAAGAAGAGGTGCTCATTTTTCGGGTATGCTTCATAATTCTCCCTTATTTCTTTCTTCATTTAGTATACTCAAATGTGTTACAGATTCTGTAGATTTTTCTACTAATAATATCAAATAAACACATTAATTAATTCGCCCTCACGCAAGCAAGCAATTAAAGGCTAGCTTGAATCTAAAATGAATTTTCTAATTACTTACAGGGATCTATGAGTGTACTTTCCAGTTTCTTTTTCCACAGAAGTTGATGTCCTTCAGACCTTCATTTATTTATATGTTTTTCTCTGAAAACAAAATTCTAAATTTGGCTAGAAAAAAATACATGTTAAGCTTACTTCTACACAAGATTATCAGTCTTATGATCGGGATTCCTTTTAATATTGTAGGGTTTCTCTTCTTGCTTGAGCTCAAGAACTGCAACAGATCCTTCAAAGAGTGTTCTTCCAGCAAAGGCCATTATAAAGTCCATTGATGTGATCAAGGGGCCATTTGACCCATCCAACATTGAGTACTTGGAGAAAGACTTAACATGGGAGACCTTCAAGACTCGTCTCCAAACTGAAAATTTTTAGATTTTTTTTATTTTTTTTCTTTTTGCAAATGTTTGCATAGTTCAATAAAGTATCTTTTACAGTCAAAATGTTTTGCGAGATTAATGTGATGTATTCATAGCTCTAGCATTTAAAAGGTTCAAATTTTGGCCAGTACGATGAGAGCTTTTAAGCTTCAAAGAAAAATAAATTCGAGCAAGCTAACAAACATAAAAAGAAAATAATGTCTGCATTTATGCTAAATCTGGATAATTTCAGAAACGTGCTTCAGTAATAACAACTGAGGGAGGCCTTTAATTAGAAAATAAAGAAAAAAACTAATGAAAAAGGAAAAGCATTTCTAAAATCCTAAGATTGTGTATTGTTCTTTATATTTGTTGGGAAAACGAAGAATTAAAAGTGAATCTCTGAGCTGAATTAAGGAGAGATCCGTTGATAGAATCAATCAGATAATTGTTGGAGTGTGTTCTCCTTCCATTGGGGATGAACGTGGTATATTCACATGTTCAATTCCGTTTCCGAATGAATGAGATACTCAAGTCAAAAGTAAGCCTAATTCAATAGCTAAAGGAGAGTAAATGTAATTAAAACGTTTAGTCCCATATTGAATATGGTGTGAACATTTGAAGTGTTTAAATAGAGAAAAATGAGAATATAGGATGTGCTTTTTGGGTACTTAGAGTTTTCGCGCGCGATTGGGAGAAAATCATTCCCACGCGCGCCGCCGCTCGCCGGAGCCCCGATACACGCTCCGAGCCCCCAGATACCCGGATACACACACGCTCTGAGCCCCCGGATACCCGGATACACACACGCTCTGAGCCCCCTCAGTCATTCTGAACACACAGAAAAAAACAGAGTCTCTCTTCCTTCTCCCTCTATCTATCACGGAATTCACTTCCTTCTCCCTCTATCTATCACGGAATTCACAGATTCTTGACATCCATTTGATGGATATCTAAGTTGTGCAATACTGCAAGCGCAATTAATATACGAATGGAAGTTATTCTTGTTACTAGTAAATAAGTATCGAAGTAGTCAAGTCATTTTTTTCGATAACCCTTGACTACTAACCTAGCATTGTACTTATTGATAGATCCATCTGTTTTTTTTTTTTGAAAATCCACTTACTCCCAATTGGTTTACTTACCTCCTACTAATCTAACCTTGTACTTATCGATAGATCTATTTGATTTTAATTTTCTTTTGAAAATCCACTTACTCCCAATTGGTTTACTGTTAGGAGGCAAAATTGTCAATTCCCAAGTATAATTGCTTAAGATGGATTCTATTTAGCTATTTATAACTTCTTTCCACATTTGCGCTTCTGAGGTAGACATAACCTCTTTAAATGTTTGAGGCTCGCTTTCAATAGCATATGTTATGAAATCTAGACCAAAAGATTTGAGATTCTTGATGTCTGACTTCTTCTTAGTTCAACTTCCGCATTAACAATTAGTTCATTAGAGATATATTTTCTGAACGCCATCTCATGTGTTCTTTTCTCAGAAGTCTTCTCTTCTTCCTGTTTGTATGGAAAGATGTCTTTAAAGAACACAACATCTCTAGATTCGATAATCATGTTTACATGAATATCTGGTATTTCTGATTTATGTACCAGAAATCTATAAACACTGTTATTCAAGGCATAACCTATAAATATGCAGTCCATTATTTTTGCTCCCAACTTAGTCTTTTTATGCAGCTAGAACCTTTGCAAGGCATCCTCACATTTTGAGGTAATGTTAGGAAGGTGCCCTTCCATGCTATAACTCAAATGGAATAAGACCAAGTTTCTTGTGGGATACTCTGTTTAAAATATAATTTGCAGTTAACAGAACTTTTCCCCCATAAGTTCTGTGGAGCTCCGAAACTTACGAGCATGGAATTGACTATCTCTTTCAAAGTCATGTTCTTTCGTTCAGCAATCTCATTTTGCTGAGGAGTATATGGTGTTGTAGCTTGATATATTATACCAAATTTAGCACATAACTCACTAAATTTATTTGATTCATATTCTCCGCCTCGATCGGATTTTAGAATCTTTATATTCTTGTTGAGTTGATTCTCAACTTCGGTTTTATATGTTAGAAACATATTCATTATCCCATCCTTACTTTTTAGAAGATACACATAACAGTATCTTATACAGTCATCAATAAAAGTAATAAAATACTTTTTCTCGCCTCTTGTTGGTGCAAATTTCAAATCATACAAGTCGCTATGAATTAACCTTAAAGGTTATGTATTTCGATCAATTGAATGAAATGATTTTTTTGCGAACTTGGCTTCAACACAACTCTTCTAGCGGTTGCTCCTCTAACGGACACAGAATCGTTCAGAAATGATTTTGTCTGAACAGCGGGAACCGTCTCATTGTTTCCTCCAATGGGACTCTGGGGAGCGCTATAAAAAGCGCTCTGAGCCCCTCAGCATTCTGAACACACAGAAAAAAACAGAGTCTTCTCTTCCTTCTCCCTCTATCAGGGAATTCACAGATTCTTGACATCCATTTGATGGATATCTAAGTTGTGCAATACTGCAATCGCAATTAACATTCGAATGGAAGTTATTTTTGTTACTAGTGAATAAGTATCGAAGTAGTCAAGTCCTCCTTTTTATCGATAACCCTTGACTACTAACCTAGCCTTGTACTTATCGATAGATCCATCTAGTTTTAATTTTCTTTTGAAAATCTACTTACTCCCAATTGGTTTACTGCCAGGAGGCAAGTTTGTCAATTCCCAAGTATGATTGCTTAGGATGGATTCTATTTGCTATTTATAGCTTCTTTCCACATTTGCGCTTCTGAGGTAGACATAACCTCTTTAAATATTTGAGGCTCACTTTCAATAGCATATGTTATGAAATCTTAACTAAAAGATTTAGATTCTTGATCTCTGACTTCTTCTTAGTTCAACTTCCACATTAACAATTGGTTCATTAGAAATATATTCCCTGAACACCATCTCGTTTGTTCTTTTCTCAGAAGTCTTCTCTTCTTTCCGTTTGTATGTAAAGACGTCTTTAAAGAACACAATATTTCTAGATTCGATAATCATGTTTACATGATTATATGGTATTTCTGATTTATGTACCAGAAATCTATAAGCGCTGTTATTCAAGGCATAATCTATGAATATGCAGTCCATTATTTTTGTTCCCAACTTAGTCTTTTTAGGCAATGGTGCTAGAACTCTTGCAAGGCACCCCCACATTTTGAGGTAATGGTAGGAAGGTGCCCTTCCATGCCATAACTCAAATGGTATAAGACCAAATTTCTTGTGAGATACTCTATTTAAAATATAATTTGCAGTTAACAGAGCTTCCCCCCACAAGTTCTGTGGAGCTTCGGAACTTACTGGCATGGAATTGACCATCTCTTTCAAAGTTCTGTTCTTTTGTTCAGCAATCTCATTTTGATGAGGAGTATATGGTGCTGTAGTTTGATTAATTATACTAACTTTAGCACATAACTCACTAAATTCATTTGATTTATATTCTCCGCCTTGATCGGATTTTAGAATATTTATATTCTTGTTGAGTTGATTCTCAACTTCGGGTTTATATGTTAGAAACATATTCATTACTTCATCTTTACTTTTTAGAAGATACACATAATAGTATCTTATACAGTCATCAATAAAAATAATAAAATAATTTTTCCCGCCTCTTGTTGGTGCAAATTTCAAGTCATACAAGTCGCTATGAATTAACCCTAAAGGTTCTGTATTTCGATCAATTGAGTGAAATGAACTTTTTGCGAACTTGGCTTCAACACAAATCTCACACTTGTGAATTTCTTCCAAGTTGAGTTCAGAAATATATCCTAAATTAGCCGAGTTTTGCAAGGACTTGTAATTTACATGCCCTAATCTAGCATGCCATAAAATAGGAGATTCAAGTAAAATAAATAGAAGATTTTTCTTTATTTATGAGCTTTGAGTGCAGATACACGGACCTTTTGTCCACTGCAACAACATTGACCTTAAATAGGCTATCAACAAGAAAACCTTACCCACATACATCTCATCCTTAGTAAGTACAAACTTATCTGATTTGAAAACCATTTTAAAACCTTTCTTATTAAGGATTGATCCAAAGATCAAGTTCTTGCGGATATCTGAAACATGTAGTACATCGTTCAGAGTAAGCTCCTTCTGAGATGTCCAGTTCATGATGACATTTCCTATTCCTTCAACCTTAGAGATGGTTGAGTTGCCCATGAAAAGTTGCTCATCATGCTCTAGTTTCTGAGAATAAGAGAATAATAATTTCTCAAAGTAGGTGTGTCGACTAGCCCCAGTGTCTACCCACCAATCCTTATTGTTGATTGTCAGATTCACTTCTGATACCACAATTGAAAGGCTTGGTGATACATGGTCGGTCAGGTTTGCCTGTGGATGGTCATTCTTGTTCTTTTTGGGACGACTACGATATTCATTCGCCTTATCTCCCTCTTTGTTGCATATGTAGCAAGTTTCCTTGAAGCGCTTGTTCTTACCTTCTTGGTACCTGCCTTTGTACCCCTGGGCAGTCTTCTTCCGCTTTCGGCCTTTGAAAGTAGATGCTTTCCCCTTTGAGTCTTCGATCACACTGGTCTTGGCTTCATAGGAGTTCTTCTTGCTCCTTTTCTCAGATTTTCGGTTGTCTTCTTCAATCCGAAGCCTCACAATGAGATCCTCCAACTTCTGCTCTTTGCGCTTGTGCTTCAGGTGGTTCTTGAAATTTCTCCACGCAGGTGGGAGTTTCTCCATGATGTAGCAACATGAAAAGTTTCAGGTAGAATCATACCTTCAGCCTCTATCTCGTGCAAGATAAGTTGGAATCCTTGCACCTGACTGATCACAGTCTTGCTGTTCACCATCTTATACTCTAGAAATCATCCCACGACGAACTTCTTAGTACCAGCATCCTCAGTCTTGTACTTTTTATCAAGACTGGCCCGTAACTTCTTTGTCGTTGTGATTGGACTGTAGACGTTGTAAAGAGAGTCATCTACTCCAGTTAAAATATAATTTCGACAAAGGAAGTCACCTTGCGTCCATGCATCAACTGCAAGGACCGAGTCCCGATCAGTTCCAGGTTCCGGGTTCCGTTGGATCCTTTTGCAAGAATTTGACCAAATACAGAGTGGTCAATTGGAAGAGCATTTTCTGTTGCCACCTCTTGAATTCAGTGCCATCAAATTTTTCTGACTTCTCCGGTTTCGGGTTAGGAAGTGGAGCATGCACCAATGTCTGAATTGCATGTTTGGTACCTTACTGGTATTGTCTTGATTGGTCGCGAACATCTTTTGTAATTCAAATAGAACAGAAGTAACTAACTTCAAGAACGATAATTGTCTGAGTTTGCATCCTCTGTTATCCAGGATACGTATTAAAAGCTAATGTTCTCTCTTCCCTGCTCTTCATTCATTTTGTACTGTCTCTGTAGGTATTAATCTACGTAAATACTTTCCTCGTTTGTTATGACACTTTCTTGAACTATCCAGGGACTACAATGTATGTATACAATCGTTTAGGGTGAAGAAAGAGGCTTTGCTAAAATATTTCTCCAATTTATTTTTTTTCCCCCTCTCAAATCTGGGAGAAATTAAATGCTCAGTTATCTGACCAGAATGGAACAGATTCTCGTCACATATAAGAATCAGCAGACCAATTAGCGATATAGATAATACTATAAAATTTCATATTAAATCATTGTTCTAAAAAGAAACAATTAACAATCTTTATGCACATTGCTTCTTGTTTTTGTTTTTTCTCTTATAGTGTATACATTCAGGGTACCATTTAAAGCATCTATTTTCAATGTTAGCAAAAAATGCAATTTCTTTCAGTTGCTGTGTTTTCTGGTGGTGAAATCCTGTCACCTTGCAGAAAAGTAGGGCTCTACCAAAAAAACACTGGAAGTAGATTATATACTCATCTCCATCACCTTTCCTGGAAGCAAACAAAATTAAGATACAATATTTTGGGAAGATATAGAAAACTGATTTTTTTTTTTTTTTTTGTCATGGTGATAAATTGAGGCTTAATTAACAACAAATAAAAAATCAACTCTTTGGATTTCACATAATTTTTAGTCAATTATAAGTTATTTTATCTTTCTTTTTGCAGGAATTGGGTAATGGATACATTCAAGATGACAGGGCCTCATTGCTCCAGGAAAAATCATATATAATTTTTTATATCAAATTCGCTCAAAAAAAAAAAACTTTTATATCAAACTTTAAATATCAACTTTACAATTGTCGAATAATTCATCAAGATGATTAGTCTAAAACAATTCAACAATCTCATGCTTACAAAATGGAATTTCTTTATGACTGCAACAATTTCATATATCGAACAATCTTAACCAACTACTACATACCGAGACCCCAATACAATTGCATAAAAGAATGAATCAATTAACAATCTTTTTATAAAAAAAAAAGTATAAACGTGAGATAACGGGTTCTGTGGAAAATTTTGTAGCCTCGAAGGAGAACCGATTGCTTCTACATCTCTTGTTTTACCCATCATTTCCATGCAACCGAGTCAATCTCATCTCTGGCTGAATTGTACAACCTGAGTCTCTGGGCAATGGTCTCCCTCTTCTCCATCAGAGATGGATCCTCATCTAACATTGCCCCAAGTTGCTTCTTCTGCAGTATGGAAGAAAAACCGAGATGAAATACATTTCTTCTACAACCATAAGACAAAACACATCAAGGACAAAACTGCAGTGATGAAGAAGCTACTTTTTGTCAAGGTTGAAAGAGAAATGGCAAGTGTCATTTCTTATTGCAGGATAGATAAAAAGATAAAATACCAACAGCCATTCGGGTATATATCACTATTATTAACACTTTAGCCTCCCTGCTAAAGATATTCATCTATGAAGCATGGATACAGATACGAGATATGGGACACGGGAACGGCACGATACAGACACGTGGACATTGCTTATTTTAAAAGTTAGGACATGTACGGAATGGATACGGCAAAAATTATATGTATATATTTGTGCTTGTGCATCCATATACATAGATACACATGTAATACACAATACATAAAATAAATATATAATAAAAATATGCTATCATAATTATGTATAAATATGCCATAATAATTAAATTATACTTGTGTGCGCGCCTTAACGTTCATTATCTATAACATATAATATGAATTTTTAAGGACACGATAATTAAAAAACACATTTTAATGTTCCAGAATATTTTCAAGTCGTATAAATCAATTACTATGTGAATGATCTTTATTGAGAAACTAGACAAATGCAATGCATCTATAATTAATAAGACCATAAATTATTCATTTAAAATTAAAATTTTCAAAATTAGATTTCTTTTTATTTAATTTTATAGTCGTGATTACGTCAAGGATGTCTCTGATACGTCTAGAATATGTTGCAAATTTTAGAATAGATTAAAGGAGCATCCGATATGTATTGGTCAAGTATCAGGGTGTCCAAGTATCTGAGAATTATCCAACACGGTCTCTTTCGACAAAGTATCCGTGCTACATAGATTTTCATATTTCCAACCTGGCACTTGCATTTTAGACATTTATAGAAGTTCAGTACAATGTTAATTTAAGCCTATCAGCCTATGGCAGAAAATAGCAACACCAAGTACCGAGCTGCCTGTTGGTTTGTACAATATGTAGGACAATCTCCAAGGGAAGAAAACAGCAACAGCTACCTAAGGACCAGGAAGACTTCAAACACCAACATTTCTGTTCTCTGAACTTACTCTTGTCCTTGGTTACTTATACGAAGCCTGTAGCACTAACAAATTTCTAAATATTATCCCTAATATGATCAGGTTGTCTCCCACAATTTGCAGCAAGTCATCTACATATATAAGATGTGATACAAAAAGACTGTTCAGTTACTGCATAGGCTTTGTTCAGCCCAGGTATCTGCAACTTTAAATGAAGAGGAAAGAACATGCATCTAGTGAACAAATAGGAGATAAGGTGCACTCATGTCTAAGTTCCTTATTTCTTTTAAAGAAGCCTAAATGAGATCCTCGAACATCAGTCTAGATTCTAGTCTTCAATCCAACCCAAAAATAACTGAAACCAACAAGCTTTCAGCATCTTGAGGAGAAATTTCCAGCTCAAACTATCAAAGGACCTTCTGATCCACCTTAATACATACTCCTTTAGTCACCTGCTTTTATCAAATCCTCTTACAATCTCATCCATGAACAAGTTGCAATCTGATTAATCTTCCAATTAGTAGAAGTTGCATAGTTAATAGGCACCAAGTAATCAATGTCAGTTTCTACAATCTAGGCTGTCATCTATATTTTCTTAATGAATCTACACATGGAACTAAGAGAACTGGCCTAAGTCAAGCGAAGTATTGCGTTCTGAGACTTGGGACTAAGAGTAGATCCAGGATGGAAAATAATTCCATGACAGCTGAGAAGGTTAAAATCCTTCATTTCAAGTATTTCACTTTAAATATCAGCATGGAAGAATTCAAACAGAAGCTATGTAAACGTGCTGGAAATTATGAATCCATGGTGATACAAATAACCTTTTATGGCCTCTAGCTGACAACAGAACATTATGCACTCAAAGAACTGGCAGCAAAATATTTTCTACTGACAGGATTTGTTGAGAAGATTATGAAAATGGATATGCTCATTAAATAATTAGATTAGGGAAGAGAATGTATGTACCTCTCTGGATCCTACTTGGGCATAGAAACGATTAAGCAGTGACCTCTTGGCCTCTCGGACCTGACAGTGGACAATGGCCTTGGGGATAGAATTCCTCAATGTATCACATACCATGGCCACATAAGCCGTCACATTAGATCCTGCAAATAAATCAAGAGGATGCCAGGCAAGCCATTAGATTCTTGTCTTTATCAACTTGGTACAGTCTGATGCATATCCAAGTAACATCATTTACTTATTTTTCATCTATCATAATAAAGGGGACAAAACAGAATGAAACAGGTTATGAGTACTTCCATTCATTATTTCCTCGCACGTTAGCACCTACATTCCACCCACCCAAGTAGTAGCAGTTATAGTAGTAGTAGCAACAGCAGCAGTAGCAGTAATGAATATGTACATATTTAAATAAATGAAAAAAATCTGATGTGTGAGTCTCCATATTTCATAGTGCACTTTCTAAGAGAAACTGCACAAAAGAAACAACAGAAATGCAAAGTACAGTTACTTACCAATCCTTCTGAGATAGCTATCACCATATCTGTCTATGGCTGGTGCTGTGTCCTTTGAACCTTTATCAGGTTCAGTGGGCAGTTTCCTGAAAAACTCCACTGTGAGGTAAGTGGACTCCATTTCTACCAACCGCATAACTGTTTTCCGGCTTTCATCACGGAATCTTTCCAGGGCTTCATTCGCTGCAGCGGCTATGTCAGATTGGAGAGTTGGAAAACGCTTCAGTTCCTATAAAATTCAATGAGTCAGAAGCTATTAAGAGATGGAAAGTATGTGTAGCTTAGGCCTCCAGGTTTAGCCTGAGACTGTGCAACAAGTTGCATAAGAAAGACACGTAAATCTATTTAATGGCAGAATAAAGAGTATCACTCCTCTCTCACACATGCAAACATGCGCTAATTCAACTAATTGTTCAAAAGTTCTTCCAACAAAAGAAGCTGTGGAAACTATAACACTGACCTACTTAATACATGTAACATGCATATTTATATGAAGTTGTATTCAAGCTGTTGGCCCGAAGGCCCATCGCTCAAGTTTTGATGATGATTAACTCATGTAGTTATAGTACTAATGATCTTATGTTTAATTAGTCAGATATTTGATCAAGATTTTAGTAGGTGTTTAGTTTCAACAAAGGATTTAAAGTCAAGTTTTGAAGCTAGCACATGTTGATTCAAAAGCTCGCGCATCAAGATTGCATCAAGTACTCAAGAGAAGTCTAACTCATTGAATTAAAGTTTGGACCAAGTCAAGAAGGAGAAGAAAATTTTCAAAGAGAAGAATTTCAAGAAGACTTGTGTCATGTTTGTAAGTGTCAAGATTTTGTTTTTAGATAAAATGTAAAGGATAGATTAGTTGGTGGATTGCTCAAGTTCATATACACTCACACACAAGATTTATATGTATTTTCATAAAAGAGTTTTCGTTTTGAAAAATACCGGTCTGATTTTTTAAGCTTCAAAATATACATGTGTTTTATCAAAACTTATCTTAGAGCTTATTATCAAAAACATAGATATTTCATCATATATGTGTAGTGGATCATATCCATACACACTAAGCTTCAAAAGGGTTTAAAATATCTTATTTTTGTATTTGAAAAAGTTTTGAAAAAATCATTTTTCAATTTGGAGATTGTTTTTGAAAAAATAGATTTTTGTTTAAGCCAAAATTTCTATATTACAAAATAGTGCAAAATGTTTGTAACATATTTTGATTTTTACTCAAACATGTTTGTATATCAAAGTATATTAATGAACTTATTTTTGTAAAATTTATGAGAATTTATGAAATTTTATTGAAGGTAAAAAGATCAAGTTTTAATCCCTGAAAAATTGCTGACCAGGCCTTCTGACGGTCGACCGGCCGGTCGACCGATTCAGAAGTCGGTTGATCGGTCGACCGGGCGGTCGACCGATGTGCACGAACGTGCACAACCAAGGGCAGGTCGACCGCACGATCGACCGCCAGAGAGCTTCTGTTCTCTGTAAATGGTCCCGGTCGATCGGGCAGTCGACCGCTAGGTCATAGCCCTGTTTACGGTCGACCGGTCGGTCGACCGCTTTTCCCAACGGTCGGAAATCCGACCGTTGGCGGTCGACCGAGCGGTCGACCGACAGCAGAAAATTTTGCTGAGTTGTCCCCAACGGCTAGTTTTTGGAGCCTATTTATATGGGGTTATTTTGGGCTATTTTTAACAAGATTTGAAGCGGGTTTTCAAGCTAGTTTTTCTTACCTTTCTAAGTGTTTATCTCCACTTGTTTTAGAGCCAAATACTTCCGTATCAAAAGGAGAGTTTTTCAAGAGTGTTTTGGAAAAGAGATTTCTTGAGTTTTTCACCACAAATTCTATCCAAGTTTTTCTCACACATACTTGAGCTATCCATTGCTACATCAATCCTATAAGGATCTTTGTTGTGAGAAAGTTTTAGGTGATCAAAGTGTTGAGATCACCAAAGTGTTTCATCTTTGTATTTGAGGAGGCGAACTTGCGGGTTCGTGTTGTTTTGAGTTCTTGTGGGAGCTCGGTGTAGAGGTGCGGCCTCGGCAAACTAGTGTGCTTACGTGTGTAGTTCTTGTGGGAACAAGAGAGGGACTAGTGAGTCTAAGGAGTTCTAGTGTGAACTCGTTGTAGGTGTTGCAGCACCGAGTGATCCGGTGAGATCGATTCTAGTGAAAATCCTTCATAGTGTTGAAGGCGAGGACGTAGAGTAAGGGTGCTCGAACCTCGAAACAAATCTCTCATGTTTGCGATTGCTCTCTCTATCTCTCACTTGTGCTTATATCTTGCATGCTCTTATTATTCATATTCATTACTTGCTTGATATACTTGTGTTTAAATTGTTATATGCTTGGAACTGTTTGCTCACACTTGTATTCAACCAAGAGAGTCATAGCGGCACCTCAACTCTTATCTAGAGAAATCTTGAGGAGATAGTCCCGAGCCCTTCACCGGGACTCGGCTACACTCTTGTGTTATACTTAGCGTGTTTAGCATAATAGTTTTTAGTTTGCATAAATGGTTTTAATTCCGCATTTCATCATTAGATTAGTTAGGCACCTATTCAACCCCTCCTCTAGGTGATTTCACAAGCAAGCATTATTAAAATCTAGACCACAACAAAACTTACAGGCATCTCTGGCAAATATTGGAAAGGCAAAAATATATTTAGGGGAGATGTATATAGTTTCTAATTTTTTAGAACTGTTTGGAAACTGACTTTAGAAGAATAGATATCATATATCATTCATGAAGAACAAAATTAGCAAACAGCATAAAGAAGTTAATCTAGAACCACTGCAGCAACATTAACTTTCTCATGTTTTCAGTTCATCTTCGTCCAATGAAAGCTAGGGTACTCAAATCCTGCCAACTTTATGTGAGATTCAAGTAGGGTCGGCCTTTTTGTGATCATCCATCCATTATATGGGAAGCATTTTTGGTTTCCAGAGAAACCAAGCAACCTTACCTTTTGGTTAAAGCACAAAATTATGAAATAATATCCTGCTATTTGGTTCCTAAAAATATAAGAGAACCAACAAGAAAATGCATTAGCCATTAGTTGACTGGTGAAAATTTATAATATCAGTAGCCCTCAGCATCAATATGAGGAGAATTTATACAATCAGCCCAATCAGGCAATCAGTATCAACAAAGTTATAGATTGCTTCATTGGAGAGTAGGGAACAAAAGGCCTGAAAGCTAGTTCCACAAAAATAGCAACAATCTAAAGCGCATGTGATTGCGATACGCATGGAACCGGAGAAACTTATGTTACATGTTAAGTGAGTAGGCCCACATGAGATGTGAGGTGATGAATTTGTGACATAATAATTCCAATGAACTCAAGAATTTATTGTAGCTTGCATTTTTTAGGGAAGAACTAGGGAAAAACTCTAAAGTTAACCACGCTCAAGTGAGAGTAATACGAGGATGGATGACCATCTGGGCTTGGGCTGTGATAAGGTGAAGCACTAGTATGGTTAGGATATTGTAGCTTAAATGGCAGAAGCATGTCACAGCGCAAGTACATAGTCTCACATGAGATGTGATTCACATGACCTAGTAGGGTCTCTAGTATATAATTATTCTAAATGAACTCTCTGCTAATAAAGTGATGGTGGAAACTACTATCTTCATCGTATGATAGATGGGCCACTATCATCAGGAATAGCTATTTTAGGAGCTTTAATTTTTGCTGGGGGAGAGGCAAGAATTTAACTCCGACATCTCCGTTTTAGCAACGGTTGCTCAAGGTTAAGGAGACTTTCCTCTCCAACGTGGCTTTCAACATGGGGAATGGCCAAAATGTGAGCTTTTGGTTAGATCAATGGTATGTCGCGGGCTCATTGGCTTCTTAATTCCCTAGACTATTTTCTTTGGCGCTCGACAAATCTGTGTCCATTGCCGACAGGTGGCATAGGGTATGTTTGCAGTGGCTCTTTGTCCATTCTATGACCCCGCGTCAAGAGATGATAGAGTTGAACTTCTGGACCTTCTCCAAGACCATAGACCACACTCAGGGGACATGTCCCTTTTTTGGCTTAGAGAATAGATGTTACTTTCTTTGCTCGATTCACTTATACTTAAGCTAAATGGCGGGACCTCAGATGTGCGGCTGGGAGGATTATTTGGAAGGTCAAAGCTCCAATGAAGGTACGAGCTTTCCTTGGTCGTCCTCACTAAGGACAATCTCGCTAAGAGACAGTGGCAGGATCCCCTATGTTATACTCTTTGCAATATTGCCTTAGAGATGGTAGACTGCATGTTGCTCCAATGCCCATTCCATAGAAAAGTCTGGAACAACTTTTTGGATATGGCCCATTTTAGAACCAACCAGTTGAGTCAGTGTCACGATGGGCATCGTGAAGATAGGCAACATAGGTAAGGATAAGCGAGTCATATGGGATATTGAAGTGGTTGCCATTCTTTGGGCTATATGAAAAAAAAAGAAAGAAAGAAACACATTCTGTAATATTTCCCGTAGTTTAGATAGTGTTTCTGTGTGGCCAAGACAAACTTCTTACACTGGTGCAATCAATTGACGGGTCCGGTAAAAGAGAGAGCCATTTCTGACCATAGAGATTTACGCATCGGCGACCCCCCTTTCTTCAGGTCGATGACGAAGATGACAGGTTTGAAGATATCTACGAGTAGCGCATGGTTTCCGCACATTCACCTGTTTTTGTAGTCCAATCCTTTATTGGTGATTATGATATTTTGTATTCTGAACATATTTTTTTTGGGCGTATGGGACATTTTGGTTTTAGGTGAGAGGTTAGAGTATTCTGGCAGAGCCTCTGTGCTAAGGGCCACTATTTTATATTTACTTTGTTCTGTTTGTTTGTTGTTAGAAATCCATTTGGATTATGTTGTATTGTACCTTTTGTTTGGATTTTTCGTTAAGGCTTTTTAATGAAATGCGGGGAGCTAGTCCTACCATTTTCCTTAAAAAACAGGAAGAACTCAAGAACTGATCCTAGCTAGTATTTTTTGAGGAGGAACTACGGTAAATTCTATAATTAAGTGTGTGTGGGTGAGAGAAGTACTACTGGGACGGGTAACCTTGCGGCGAAATCCTCGCTCAGGGTGTGAGAACTTAGCTGACAGTATGCACTGGGAGACGAGATTTCAAACAATCTACAAATAATTAGAAGCATTAGGGAAAGGGTTTCAAATTATTCTCCAATTTCAACATATGGCTATGCCCAAGAACCGATCATGTGAGTAGATGTACTCTATCTCTTCTACCAATTGTACATTCAAATATTTTGAGCACTTGTTCCCATCTCCCTTTTCTAGAATATAAAGTACAGACGTAATGTTGCTCAATCCATTTGAGCAGGGCCTGCACATTTTACCATTCTGGGGAATGTTCCATTGTTCTCTTCCAAGTTTTGTCCACCAAGATACTCAGGCTTCACCTTTTCTGCTCCCTCATATCTAAAGTTTTCTTTTAACACCCGTGAAGTTTTTCTTTGAATCTTCTCCACCAAGCAACTATCTGACAACTTGACCTCATCTTAGTTTTAGCTTCTGAGCCCCTTTTCATTCCTTGTATTTCCTTGTTAGGTGATTTTTGAGTTGATCATGATTCTTTCCCTCTTGCTCCATTAAATGCTTCCTCTTATTAGCTCGAGAGATGGTTATATTGACCGTCTGTCAGTGCTTCCTTCAGTAGCTTGTAAATGCCATTTGCTATCCAATTATTACGAACTTTGGGCTGCTCATAAAGTTACAATTAATTAATGTATCAAATCGAAAATCTATTTTGGAAATCAAGAAAAGGTAGTTAGGACAATGATAAGATATTGATTGGCCAAAAAAATAGTATGCACTGGGACAAAAATAGTAGTAGATAAGGATTTATCCATGTCCTTTCGACATTACCTTACGTGATTCCATTTTAATACTTTCACTATGTATAGTCACTGTACAAATAACAAACGAAAAGTTTTACAAAATTAAAAGGAAGAGCCATTGCTTCTTCATAACTGTAAAGATATATAGTAAATATCTCAACAACAATGATTCTGACAATTGAGAGTTCACCTTCATGTTCCTTGAATATTTTAAAGACCCTAATAAACATGATGAATAAAATGGCACAATTTCCTAGAATAAGTCAACCGTAACTATAAACTAACTTCTGAAGGTAATATATATTTCGTATGACATTTAACAGTTAACTGGACAACAAGAAATCTATTGTTAATTTGATCTTTCTTTTTTTTTAGGAGAAAGACAGCTGAATAGTCATCTTTCAATTGTTAATTTGATATCAAAGGAACAACAGATGCACACAGAAACAGATGAGTGATCTATACCTCTGTTTCGCCAATAGATTTTCTAACAAGTTCCTTCAAGACGAAATGCACCTGAAAAGTTATCCAATGACAAGAAAAATAGATTAGATGTTTTGTATATGAATAAAATGTCTAATGAACTTTTGCAGCCAAAACAATGAATCAGAATGAAGAAGAAACCAAGAACTGTGAGAATGCTTGAATGCAATAATAAGACAAAAGATGATACATGAAAATTTTAACTTAAGACGGGAAGAGAACATAGGCAAAATTTAAAAGACAAGGGATTGAGCCATGCATTTCCACAAAGAAAAGATAATAACTGTAGAAAAGAGATTACAAACTATAAACAGACTTATGCAATGAATAAATATTCAATAATTCTTCCAACACAGGTTTTGATATCAAGTGAACTGCTGGAAGTATAGTAGGCAAACAGCATTGGATTCTGAGGAGTTATCGCATGCCAACCAAATCATGGTCTTAAATCAGCATGCATCAAGAACCTCCAGATAAGAGGCATGATCTGTGTCAAGGCTAGGTAAACTATAGATTCATATAGCAGGACAGAGCCCTTACTTACTTTCAGGCTCACATCCAAATAGCTATACGTAAAATATTTAAAAATGCTCATACAGTGTGATCATAGCATAAAAATGTGGATAGCCATTATGCCAACTGATCAAAAAAATTTGTTCGCTTATTTTTCACTGAGGACATAACAAGTTTAATTTCAAAGAAAATCATTATGAAAGCTAGTCTAAACCAAGTAGATACTGGGGGATGTTGCATGTGTAAATACCCACAAGAGGAATCCATGAACCATTGCTATATTAGAAACCAACAAGGTAGAATACTAGGGCCTACTTTGGCAACAGAGTTTCTGAAACTAGGGTTTCATTTAACTTAAAATGAAACTAAGGTTTGTAATGATACAAACCCCAGTTTCTGAAACTCCACTCAGACCGTTTCATAAACCCCAATTTCGTGAGGTTTGGAGTCAGTTTTCCCAACTCCATTTTGGTTCCCAAACAAGACTCGGTAACTTTGTTTTGAGTCCAAATTCTCCAAACCCTCTTTTGGAAAGTTAAACATTTTCCCCAAATGAGGCCTAGAGAGGCTCAAGATTTTACACATTCTAACACCCGTATGGCATCAATAGAAGTCAAAGCAATTTAAATACAGTAAATTCTCCAAGAGAGTGTCCTCTCAAACATCTCAGAGACATGCCTCTCTACGAACGTGACCTTCTGCATCCTCATGAAACTATGTTAAAAAGAACAGTGAAATTATATGTGGAAGAATAGTGAAATTATATCTACAAAATCAGAACAAAATTTATGTTATTGTGCAATATTACTTGCACACACATGAGGTGTTTCTAGATCAGAACTTGGGCTCCAAAATCTCCATATATTGATAATAATTGTATTTTATATCCTACATTGCTAATATTATTAAAATGTTCTAGAACCATATTTCAAATTTTTGATAATTGCTTATTATCCTTCTCCAGTATGGTTTCCCTCTCCCTATTATTGCAAGTATTTCTATCACAACCCCAAAAAAAAATTAAGAAGAAAAACTCTTCCCAACCACATTCCCTCTTCTGCTCTTCACTGCCATATTGACAATCCCCCTAATGCAGGCTTAATTCCTCAACTGCTATAGTGCATTCCCCAGCTGCTAGAGTGAAGGAGTGAAGAAAGAGATATCCAGTTAGTTAATTTTGTTGAAAGCTATCGGGTATGAGTCGGGTTGCGGTTAAACTCAAGAAAAAGCCTAGTTAGCAGAACCCGAATTCGACAAGAATATTCCTTTCTTGCTTCCCACTGTAAGAGAGAGAGTATATGAGCGAGTTGGGCACACTTTCCCTATTTCAGCTTGATTTTTGGGAATTTATCCTTCAAACATTGAGCTCTGTAAACAAGAGATTTGGGTGCTCTCTAATTCACAATTATTATCTCAAGACCCTAATTCTCTCTATCTTTGATTGCAAGTTCTCCTCGATTTTCTTTGATTTCAGGTGGAGATGGCACAGAAGAATCGTCACAAGCACGTTCTGGTGATTATCGAGGCGGTGGCTGCATCAATGATATTAGAGTGCCAGCTCGCTGATGAACTCGATGAGATCGGCAATGATCCTGAAGAGGAGATCAACCCCTTTGAATCGGTTGCACGTCCTAGTGACTATGCTGGCCTTGATCCAAGCTGAGAGCAGATTGGCAAGAGGGATACTTGGGATATTGTTTGCTACCAAGAAGTAGAGGTAGTATCTGCTGGGCAAAGAGTTCATCATCAGAACTGATCACAAGTCTCTCAAATACTTACTTGAGCAGAGATTCTACACCGAAGCATAGCACACATGGCTCCTCAAGCTGCTCAATTACAAGTATGTGGTGAAATACAAGAAGGAAAAAGAGAATGTAGTTGTGACAGCTTGTCCAGGAGGGGAGACTGATGAATCCACACTTCTAGTTGTCATTGCAATGGAGGCTGACTGGATCGATCAAGTGAGATCCATGTTGAATACAGATGAGTACTTCAAGGATCTCAACACACAATGAGAGGCTGGCAAACTGAATCCTGATGTGTATCGGAAAAAAGAGTTTTCTACTATAAAAATCAGAATTCTCGCTAGTCCTAGCTCTCCTCTCACTCAGCTACTCTTAGCTGAGCACCATGACACACCCATGGGGGGTCACTCAGGGTATGAGAAGGCTCTATAGAAGAAAGTAGTCTATTGGAGAGGTCTCAAGAGCAGTGTGACAGTATGACATCAGCCAGAGGTCCAAACCTGAGAATGTACACCCAACTGGACTTCTGCAACCCCCGCCAATCCCTGATCAAGTCTAGGAGGAGATCTCAATGGATTTTATTGAAGGACTGCCAAAAAGCTTGGGTAAGTCTACTATTTTGGTAGTGGTTGACAGACCCGTCAAGGTTTTCTCACTTCATCTCACTCACTCACCCCTTCTCAGTAAAAACAATAGCTGCAACATTCATTGACAATATCTACAACTTGTATGGACTGCCTAAGGTTATTGTATCAGATAGAGACAGCATGTTCACCAGTGACTTCTAGAAGGAGTTCTGGCCTCTACAAGACTCAAAACTTCATTTTAGCACTGCCTTTCACCCTTAGACTAGATGTTTAAGACACTTACCTGATATGTTTCTGCTCACGCAAGCCCCATGACTGGTCTAGATGGCTGCCATGGGCACAATTCTGGTACAACTCCAACTGTCACAACTCTGCAAAATCACCCCATATTAAGCATTACATGGCAGAGTACCACCCACAATCACCTTTTATATCCCAAAGACTGCTAGACTTTAATTAGTGGAAGTTGAGTTAGTTAAAAGAGACATTATACTACAGTTGTTGAAAGATAATTTGGTGAAAGCCCAGAAGAGGATGAAGAAGATGGCCAACAAAAGCATAACTGAGAGGGAGTTTAGTAACAGGGACATGGTGTATTTGAGGTTCAGCCTTACAGACAAATCAATGTTGGAGGTAGGAGACCACAAAAACTCTATCCTCTCTTTCATATACCTTACAAGGTGATGCAGAAAATAGGATCAGTTGCCTATAAGCTAGAGCTGCCCATGAGAGCCAAAATTCATCTTGTATTTTATGTCTCAACTCAAGAAATTGGGCAAGACAGTTCATATGCAACACCAGGTAGGTACGTTTTGAATTCAGCAAATTCTGGAACCTGAGTCTTTCTTGGGGCGTGTTTGGTTTGGGGCGGAAGTGGAAAAAAGTAGAAGTGAGAACTCATTTCCCACTTTCGGTGTCTATTTGGAACCGGAAAAGGAAAATGGGAAAACACTTTTTCCTTTTCTCTTTTTTCTTTCACCTCCCTTTCACACTATCATTTTCTCTTGCAGTACGCTATAGTTAATTTTATGGTCATGTAAATCTCACTTGTAATAAGTTATAGCTCAAAATAATTAATTTTATAGTCATGTAAATCCCATTTGTAATTTAATTACAGTCCAAAATTTTTCATAATTAATTTTTATTTTAACATTATTTTGCAGTTAGCTTTGTGATTTACTTTTCCACTTCCACTTCCACATTCCTAATCAAACACCGAAAAGTACAATATATTTTTCTACTTAGGGCCTGTTTGGTTAAGGGTGGAAGTGAGGAAGTGAGGAATTGAGAAAGTAGTAATAATTCCCTCTTGAGAATTGGTTAGTAAGTTTTCCGGTGTTTGGATGTTGTTGGGAAGTGTGGTTTGGAAAATATTTTGTCTTTTTCGGTGTTTGGATGGTAATGTGAAAGTGGAAGTGAAAAAGTTGACCACAAAGTTGACCGTAAAATAATATTAAAATAAAAATTAATTAAGAAAAATAAAAAATAGACTATAATTAGAATGCAAGTGAGATTTACATGGTCAAAAAATTAACTGTTTGTGCTACAATTTATTACAAATGTGATTTACATGACCACAAAATTAACTGTAGCACTCTGAAAGTGAGGAAATGGTTGTGTAAAAGAGAAAAGATAAAAGGAAAAGAGGTTTTCTTATTTTCCTTTTCGGTGTTTGGATAGATAGGGAAGTGAGCAATTATACTTCCCTATTTCCTTACTTCCGCCCACTTTCTTGCAACCAAACAGCCCCTTACACTTTCACATTACAACCAAACACCGAAAAACTTATTTGCACAAGTCCCAATTTACTACTTTTTTCTCACTTTTTCCTCTCAATTTCCCACTTACATCATTTCCTCCCACTTGGCAACAAACCAAACAGGTCCTTAAGAGAAGAATGGTGAACCGAGAAAGGAGATTTTCATTGAATTATTGGTGAAATGGAAGCATCTATCAGTGAAGAAGCCTCCTGGGAGGGTTACGAGCATTAGTGAAGAGGCTTGAGACAAGGTCGGATTTAAGGGGGAGCATTGATGCAGGCTTAATTCCTCAGCTGCTACATTATGATCCCCAGCTGCTGCAGTGCACTCCCCAGCTGCTACAGTGAAGGAGTGACGAAAGAAATGTCGAATTAGTTAATTCTTTGAAAACTATTGGATATAGGTTGGGTTGCAGTTAAACTCAGAACCCGAATCTGACAAGAATATTCCTTTCTTGCTTCCCATGTAAGAGAGTATATGACTGAGTTAGGCACACTTTTCCTTTTTCAGCTTGACTTTTGAAAATTTATCCTTCAGACGTTGAGCTCTGTAACTCCGCCAGTGTATCGTCCACTGCCTGTCCCAAGCCAGGATAAAAGAGGAGAGTTATGGTAGGCCTGTGACAGCCAATATAACATTGTCACATACTATGAAAAATGGTGATATCCCGAGTTATTCAAACTATCGTGGAATAAAACTCATGTGTCACACCATGAAGTTTTAGGAAAGGGTAATTAACACAGGTTAAGGCAGAATGTTACAATATCAGAGAACCAGTTTGGGTTTATGCCGGGGCCATCAACGACAGAGGCTATTCATTTGTTTCGTCAACTTATAGAGCGATTTCGAGAGAGAAAAAGAAATTTGCATATGGTCTTTATTGATTTAGAAAAATCTTATGATAAGGTGCCAAAACAGGTATTATGATGGACATTAATGAAAAAAGAGTCACCATCAAATATATTGACATAATCAAGGATATGCACGGTGGAGTAGTGGCAAATGTAGAACTTGTGGAGGCATAACAAGTGATTTTTCTATCACAATTGGATTGCATCAAGGGTCTGCATTGAGTCCATTCTTATTTGTCATAGTGATGGATAAGCTTACTAGAACTATTCAGGATGAGATACCCTGGTGTATGCTATTTGTTGATGACATTGTCCTAGTCGATGAGACGAGAGCTGGAGTAAATACCAAATTGGAGTTATGGAGGCAAACTCTAGAATCTCGATGTTTTAGATTAAGTAGGGCCAAAACAGAGTATATGGAGTATAAATTCAGTAAACAAAAAATTCGAGATTTTAGTATTGTGAGACTAAATGGAAAAGAAATATCGATGAGCAATCATTTTAAGTACTTGGGTTCTATTATCTAAAAGAATAGAGAGATCGAATAATGATGTCAACTATTGGATCCAAGCCGGTTGGTTGAAATGGAGAAGGGACAACATGAGTTTTATGTGATCGTAACATTCCGTTATGACTGAAGGGAAAGTTTTATCGGACTGCTATTAGGCCAGCTTTGTTATATGACACAGAATATTGGGCTATAAAGAGACATCATGCCCAGAAGATGAGCGTAGCAGAGATGTGCATGCTTCGTTGGATGTGTGGCAACACACAGAGATAAGATGAGAAATAAGGATATTCATACTAAGATAGGTGTAGCCTCTATAGAAGAGAAGATGAGAGAAAATCGCCTACGATGGTTTGGTCATGTGCGATGTAGACCTACAGATGTACCAGTCCGACGAGTAGAGCGTATCAATTTAGGGCAAGTTAAAAGAGCGCAGGAGAGACCGAAGAAAACATGGATGGAGGTAATACGACAAGATATATAGGCTAAAGGTCTTAGTAAAGGCATATCGCTCGATAGGAATAAGTGGAGAAAGCTGATCCATGTGCCCGATCCGGCGTAATTCTCTTTTGGTTCATGTAGACTACCTCAAATACTTGGGACAAATGGCTTAGTTGTTGTTGTTGTAGACGTTGAGCTCTGTAAATGAGAGATTTGGGTGCTCTCTAATTCACCTAAAATTATCTCAAAACCCCAATTTCTCTCTATCTTTTATTGCAAGTTCTCCTTGATTTTCTTTGATTTCAGATTGAGATGGCACTAAAGAATCATCACAAGAATGTTCTGGCGATCGTCGAGGCGGTGGCTGCATCATCCCCAACCAAAGTTGCCATGTCCGACACATCTGGATGCGCATGTATCTGTTATTCACCTTAAAAAATGCACCGAATGAAGTATGATGCCCTCTTTTGAAAAAAGCTAATTAGAACAGCATTAAAATTAGGTTCTTCATACATGAATAACAACCCAACAAATATATTTATGTGAGCCAACTACACATATATTCAAAAGAAATATGATAGAAGAGATACGTGAGGATATATATTACAAATTCGGTGAATGGTTAACAATTTTATAGTAACAATCCCCCCCGCGCCAGTGTGCGGCTATATTGGCCGGGAAAATTTATTGGGGATGGGGATACATCAGGAATATTTTTAAAAATTGAATGTGAAAATCAGACTATAAATATCTTCTTGTCCTAAATTGCATCTCAATAAGACAATACATGCATAAATCATATAAAGCTACATAAAACATCATATTTATAGGTTTAAGATATATTTACATCGACAACTTACATTAAGCCTATAAATCCATAATCACTATTCAAGTGTAGAATCCTCACAAATGTCACATTATCACATTGCTTGAATCACCCAAATGTCTAACCTAAAAATTGAGTGTAAAACGCTATATTGGGTCCAAAATAGCCGAAATTGCGGCGCAGATTTATCGGTGATTTTGAGTGAAATGCTATATCGGTTTGGATGTGCCAAATCGTTGCGGCTAGGTGCCATAAATGCAATATTGGCACTATATTAGGGATATTTAGAACACTGATGCCCCATTATAAAATTATATGCATGGTCTTGAGCAATTTTTATATTCTTATTCATGTATGGGGAGAAGTTTATTCCAGAAGATTGCATTGGCTAAGAGCATAGTGCTGAATTAGAAGTATCATTTCCTTTCTAAGATTTGTTGTTTCTAAGGTGCTGTAATTTTCCTCTTTTGAAACCAAGGCCTACACCTTGGAAAAAACTTACGCTACTCATGGAAATGAAAATATTTAACCTCATTTACCATCATCCATTAAGAAAATCAAGCTTAGAGTATTGCTTATTTTCCCATGGTCTCCACGTCTATTTACCTTGAGGAAAACTCAGTTAACTACATGGCAGTAAAAGGTAAAATACAAAGCAATCATAATAACCCAATAAAAATAGGTCCCAATGCAAGTTCCAACCTCATGGAGGCAAGTTCTGACCTTTTTTCTTAGTCTTTTTTGTTCTAAATGGATTAAAACCCTTGCAGGCTGCAGTCAAGCAATTTAACTTAAGTACCATCCAAAGTAACTAATGTTTGATATGACCCTACGAAAGTCTATCAATTCTTTGTAAAAATAAAAAATAAAAAGAAGCGAACAAACAAACTTTTAAAAGCTGCATCTATAATTCTTCTAATTCAATGATTTTCATAATACTATTTAGCTAAGCAACCTTACTATTACGCCCCCTACATGAGGATCCCGAATCTTGTATGCATATATGTGCCTCTGTGTACCTGTGTGTGTGGGTGCGCGCATGTGTGCATGCTTGTGTATGTAAACATTTAATAATGGCTCTACGAAAAAGAAGTAAAGAAATAGTACAGCATCTACTGAGGCGTCAGCTGGACCCTTGAAATAGCCTAGAGAGCTATCTATAAGCCTTCTATATCCTTGCTCGGGGGCAATGAGATGGGGCTGGTAACCATCAGCCTCTGAAATAACTTTCCGAACATTCTGCAATGAAAGATGTCTATCGAATGGTAGCTTTTTCAAAGCTGCAGGAAGTTGGTTGTCAAACACTCCATAAATGCGGTCTCCACCAGGCCGCCTACAGAAAATTCAGAACAAATTTTAAAACAAATCATAGAGAGAGCATAAAATGGGTATGCAGTATACGTAAAGGATGTCATTCCTAATAATATAACAACGGAAACGGAATAATTAAATTTGACATTAAAGGGCAACAAAAGTTGCAGGGATATAACAAAATCAAAGTGTTTCTTTTCAAAATTCCAAATTGAATTTATTGATGAAGTCTCATGTGTTCCAAGTATTAAATATATTGATGAAGTCCAGTTGCAGGTTAAAACATGCAAAGTAAGGTCATGTTTACCCTCCATCCAAGTGCTCTTTAAACACACGGTCAAATGCTCTACACATATCTAGTATTGTGTATAGTTGTGCCTGAAAGTACAACCCACAAATATATTTAAGCATCAGTTTGTGCAAGTTAAATAAAATATTGTTCTCTTTTCGCAAAAAATAAAAAACAAACACATAAACAAAATTGTTCTCAAGTTTACCCCTGAGTCAACACCAATAGGTCTTCCAAGGCGATCCAATTCAGCATCGAGCTCATCTATTGTTTTGTTTATTAAAGCTATAATGCTTGGTATACGTGCTCGAATTACAGCTTCCAGGTGCTGAACACAACAAAAACCATGGCGAAAATATCAAGTTTTAATTAGTCACAATTCAATTGGCAAAGTTGACAGCAAAACCCATAAAATGAAATCAGTCACCTTAGACAGGAGCTTAGCAAGATAGTCGGAACCCATTTTACTTGCCAAATGTCCATAATCGGGGCTACTTTGAAAATACTCCTGCTCTTTACGTCGTGCAATAATCATGTCAACATTCTTGTTGATGTCTGCTTGTGAACGATTAACAATTCCCACCCAAGGATGTTGAAGACGGTAAGCTCTGCCTTCAAGGACCTATTATATCAAGCAAAAAATCATGCCTCAGAACTATATAAAATGTTCCCAGTGAATAAATGATCTCCAAACTAGTAACAAGGTCCCTCGTATACTAGATAAAATAGCTAGGCAAAGAGAGAGGCCTACATCCAGAGCATTGGTACCCTGATCCATCAGATCAAGCTTCGTTAGAACTCCAAACGTTCTCTCACCTAGGGAGAAAAAAATAAAGAAAGAATACAGAAAACTGACTAGCTAACTTGATTAGCTGTGCTGTAAAGTTAAATTACCGAAGTTTATCTGTAAGCCATGTCAACATGTACTAATGCTAACATAAAAAAAAAAAAAAAAAAAAAAAAAAAATATCTTCTACCTGTAGGATCAACTTCTTTGGCAAGCTTTATAGCATCTGATGTAGCAATATCTTGATTAGCAGGAGATATGGCTAATATAATGCAATTGGGCTGAAAATCAGAACAGGAGGTTATAACTAAAAGATTCATCGAACCGTCTGACTTGTTAAAGAATAGTATAAATAAAATCATGATAGCACCTAGACAGCCCAAACTTGAGAAGGAGAAGAACAATTTTAAAAAAATGAAGAGCATTTAAGGTATAAATATATTTACCTGAAAATGTGACTCGGCTTAGATCATAAGATAACTTACCTTTGCAACATATGAACGGACCATATTCTCAATGTCCTCAACAATTGACTCCGGTTGGCCCTCTGCATACCAAAACATTTACCGGTAATCAACAGCAACCAATGTCAATGGCATAAAATGAGGAAAAAACAGAATGTGTGACCACTGAATTACCTACAGCAACCTTTGTGAGTCCAGGAAGATCCACCAATGTTAAATTTACAACTGCAAATATACATCAGTGATCAGTTTCTGATTTTGGGAATATAGAAGCTCATAGAGACAAGACATTTCTGCAAATAGGACACGCTGCAAAAGAAATTAATACTTTTATGAGGCATGGCACCACATAACCTGACAGTTCTGTCCACATTGAAATTTATTGGTTTAGAATTCAAAATTTGGATCCCAGTAGCCTAATTCTATTGGGTTTAGATTTGACCACACCTGAACATGAGAACCTGATAACCCAAAAACAGTGTACGTGCAAACAAAAGCAGAATAATGGTTTCTTGGACATAGGTTCTTAGCAATTATCATAGTCTGATATTAGTCCCCCACAAACATGATATTTGACCACATACGAGACCCTTCAGAACATTTTTGGACCTAGCAAACTAGTTCATCATAAGTAAGAATAGTATATGGGCCCCCATATTCTTAGTGATCTTATCAGATATCATGATTCTGGGGACTAATATCAAATTCAGCTAACTGAAGGCACTTATATCCAAAAGTGTCCAGTTGTTAATAACAAAAGCTTTTATCACCATACTTTCAGGTTATCTGTTTGGTTATTTGAACCCACTAAGCTTTGATTAAGGGAAAATTTTCCGATTAATTATCAACTTTACATCTTGCTTTAGAGCCTCCATCCAAGTTGATCTTCGCCTACTATGACCGTCAACTATAATCCTCTCTTCCTAATTTTGACCCACCAATCTTTTTTCCCCTCAATCTCCAAACCACCTCAACAATTTTTCCTCGTCTTATTGCCAATGGCACCACCTCTTATTCCCCATGATTTGATTCATTCGTGTTCTACCTTTTCTAACAATTTGACTCATCCATCTCAACATTCTAATTTATATACATTTCGCAGACAATTAATTTACTGCTTTATAGCAATGAACACGTAAAGCAGTATTATATATACACTAGAAACAGCTCCCCAATTCAGCCATCATATCAGTTAAGTGCAAGTTTTATTAATATACAGTGTCACCCAAGAGCCCTTTTATCTTAAGCTTTAGGGCATAATAGTTTCTTGGCATATCAGAGGACCTGTTTCAAGAGTTCCTAGAATCAGACCTCATCATTTATAATTTTAAATATGTTTATTTAATATTATTTGTTCTGCCTTCCCAAGTGACACATGTTTACACAATAGGCCTTTCCACATGGCCCAAAGGATAAAAATAAAGGTTCAACTTTATATAGTCTTCATAAAAGCATCAGAAGAAACCCAGAAAATATACGCAAGTAAATCATGATGAGGCTGATATTTTTCATGTGAACAGTAACCACAGAAAAGAACAAATAATTCCTCTTTGCTTTCTCTTTATCAGATTGTCAGTGACTCCTAAATTGAAAATCTATTTATCTAGACCAAATTAACTAAACCTTTAAATAAAAGTAAAATGCCAAAAAAAATCTTAGATTTGGAGAATGATACAAATAAATTTAAAAGCCATCCATTCAATAGGGGTCAGTAAATAAGAACAGGTTTCTACCTGATGTTCAAAAAGATTAAGACAAACTCAAATTCCCCCAGTCAAACATGGTTGCATAGGATAAGATATAGGGGAAATGAAGAAAATCCTCTTATGGTACGAATATTTAGTATTTACTATATATAGTAAATATCATCATCAACCGTTTGTCCAGTAGTAACAGTTCTCTGTGGATCCTGACTCAAAGTTGAGAAAACTCCACAATATAACTGATCAAGTTTAGGTGGTATCTAAATTCCTAGGCAAGGTAACTGTGAGCAAAATGGGCCCTTCCCTAAGACCTTAATAACCAGTCTGAATGTAAAAAGAACTGCAAGAGGGATGAGAAAGAATTATTTATTTAAATAGCAAGAAATATTTAACAGCTGTCATACCTGGTAACAAGATACAATAAAATGTGCACAAAAGAAATAGCAGTGAATCATATTATACATCCACTTTTACCATAAAGCATAACATGACATAAAAATTTACCGCCATGTAGAGAAACAACTGAAGGTTCAAAGCTCTTCAACAAGAAATATCATCATATGAAAAGAAGGAAAAAAGAACAATTCTACAGGTATAAAGTCAGTGCATGTGTGCACTGATGATTACTCTGTACATGCATACTAACCATGTGGAGAATATACACTCAGGTGGATAGGAACATTGGATATAGCCTTTGATTTTCCTGTCATACGATCAGTTTCATCCGCGATCTCCTTCCTGATTGCAGCTGTACATTTGAAAGGTTTAAATATGTTTTGATAACACAACGTTATACAAATTTTTGTAAAAGATATACAAGAAACTTGATGTTGTTGATGAATTAAGTATTAATTTCCTCATAAGCTATCAACTCTGCCATATAAACAGGAAGCTATAACAGTAAAAATTGCACTTTTATAAGATATCTCCAAATAACAGTCCCTCATAAGATAGTGTCATATGATTATGTCATGAAATTTTTTAGTCAGTTAGTGGAAATAATTCAAATAAAACACAAGTTACAAGCTCCCAATTGACATGCCCTCTCTCAAAATACTAATTTATAAATGTGAAGTGGTGGACAACTGAAACAACATTTAGATATAATGATAAACACAATGTCTCTGTAATCAAATCCACCACTTAGATGTAAGACAAAAGTTAGATAATGATATGCAACAGAAACAAAAAGGAAGCCAAATAGTAAGAATATGATGAAATGTAGCTCTTACCGAAATCGGTAAACTTCTTTCTGGAGGCATGAAGGAACTCCCCATGCTCTGTCTTCCCCTCTTCCGTCTTGTGGAGTTGCAACACCAACGGCCTCCTCGTCACAATGCCTAAAACATATCACATCCCAAATTCAAATTCCAACAAAGCTCAGATCTTATAAAAGCATTTGACTTTTCTTTTATGCACATTATAATTGCTGATTTTTCAAATTAGATGCAATTTTTTGTTTCGTGGATTCGGGGTTAACTACCAGATCCACGAGGGAGGAAGTCCCTGCCAACGATGCTCTCAAGAACCGACGACTTCCCGAGCTCTGAAAACCAAACATTCACAGAATGAGATGAGAGATTCAGAGAAAAAGCGAGGTTTTTTCTGTAAATTTCTCACCTGTCCTCCGACGACGGCTACAGAGGGAAGGGCTTCCCAAAGCGAACCTCCTTCGCCGCCCCCGTGGTCTCCGAGGACGGTGCAGGCCCGCTGGATGTTGTTCACGAGGCCGATCAGGCTCTCCATCGTGGCCATTGCTGATCTCGACCTTGATCCTTGCCAATCAAGAGAGGAAGAGATGGGATCAAGAAATGAGACTGGAGAGAGATCTGGGAGCAGAGAGGAGAGAGGGGGAAACTAAAAAACGGTTTGAGAAGGGAAGCTGAAATGGCATTCGTGGGGTTTGTTTGTGACCTTCGGACCGGATCGCGTCACCGTCACCATGTGAGAGGGGTCGGTGGATCGTGATTCGTGAGTTAGCATGTATGTGTGTGCATGGCATTACGCATTTACGCCATCATGAGATGATGACCGCATATAAAGCTCATGGGATTCTGCCAATGGGATTCTGCCTTTTGGTGTCATACGATATGAGCATATTTGCTTCTTCACCGGTAACTAGCTAACGTGACAAGGGCATAACATTTTACATTTGTTCTCTTTTCACTTGTACGTGTCCATTGGCGGCTAATAGAAAAAAATTTTATAAAAGAGTGAGAAAATTTATATTCTTATAGAAAATTTTCTATTAGACATGTCTAATGAGAACTCTTCACCGGCAACTAGCTAATATGATAAAGGCATAACATTTTACATTTGTTCTCTTTTCACTTGTACGTGTCCATGGGGACCTAATAGAAAAAAAATTTATAAAAGAGTTAGAAAATTTATATTTTTATAGAAAATTTTCAAAAAAAATTTCTTTTTCTAATCGTTTTCCGTTGTAGAAGAATTTCACAATTAACAAACTTTTTTCTTAAACAAAGGCTGTATCATCTCCTGAAGCTAGGACCTTCCATTTCCCATCTCATTTACTTTACTACAGAGTCACATCTCAATGGCAAAACAAATGTGCATCTTTAGGCTTCATGTCGGCCTACTCTTGACTTTTGTATTTTTTTTTTTTTTTTTTTTTTTTTGGTGGGTGTGTGTATGTGCGTGTTTTTTCTTTCTTTGTTGATTGGGGGGGTGACTTTTGTAGTTAGGGGTATATCCCAACCACTTTGGCTCAAGAGCTACTGTTATCTACCCTTTGTATTGTACTTTCTTATTTCTTTAATTCCTCTTTAATAAAACATGGGTTTGGAAGGATGGGTAACCCAACCGTTTTGCTTAAAAAAAAGGAGGGGGGCTTCTTGTCATCATAGGCACAAGCAATGGAAAACGCCTTCGGTTCATGTGTGTGAGCCACACACACACATAATAAGAAGGCTAATCACGTATTGGCACGTGTATTGATCCTCTTATAATATGTTATTTGTGTGAACCTCACACACATATATTATAAGAGATTATAAGAGTTTCAATCCACGTGTCAATACGTAATTGGCTTCTTATTATATGTGTATGTGACGTCACACACATAAACCGAACCCATGGAAAGCATGTTCCTCAAACCACCCACCACTAGATTTTTCTTGTGTTACGGTGACTGAAGATGTCGAGGACAACAGCTAGCCAAACCTCCCAGGTTTTCTGCTATCCAAACAGAGTCTAGTGCTGATTAGTCTCAATACTCCAGAATACAAAACTCAGAATGCAACCCAATATGACTGAATAACAATGACATGACACCTGCAGAAGCTTCAAACTCATTCTCCAATATGATTTCCCTCTTATGCAAGTGTGAACATCGATGAGCTTCATTTCCCAGCTTTAGGTCTATATTCCATCATCTGTTCAACGAAATTTTGCCTTTAAACACTCAAAGAGAACAGAACATATAGAATTCTGAAGGATACATAAAACAGCACCAAACCCAACTTAGAAACAGAGCGCTATGTGAAATTACAATAATAATATTCACAAACTCGTAGGAAAAGAAAACACCATGCGGCTTACAAAAAATTACCAAGTAATAGATGGCCTAATTATTACCTATACAACAAACACCACACAGCACTGTCTTATCAAAGTAAACATGCAATGATGTCAGCTTAACTTCAGAATCATTTGACCTCGTTTAGCTACAACAACGGTCGAGATAAGTCAGATGCAGAGCACACTGCTCCTTCTGATGTCACTCCCTCAAGTCGGAGTGATCACAGAGGAGCCGAGCTCATTTCTACCTAGAAGTCAAATTGGGAAGGGGGGGCAGGATGAGAAGAAATGGTGCACTTCAGGAGATCTGAGCACTCAGTGAAGGTTGCGTGTCAAACCACTTCGCGGCGCATTCCTGCGCATGGAAAGAAATAGTTAAACGGTGCTCACAGAAAGAAATATGCATGCTCTAAAAGGAATAGAAGATGATGATTTATCTCTGGACATTTAAAGCTGTAATGCTGCATTAAGCTGAAATTTGTCAGAATTAGTCACTGCAAGATCAGACCTAATATTTGTAGATTCTGTTACATGATTAACAGACCATTTCTCATCATGATTCTCTTGGATGTACAGGGGGAAAATTCATCTTTGATTAAAGTTCTAAGAAAACAAGGCAAAAATGTTAAATAAGTTCAAGAATGCTCCTTGTCAATATGATAAAAGTTCAATGCATTGTTGCAGTGTGCTACTGCATTTTTCATCAACAAAGTACAGATACATACACATATACACATGCACGCTCATTCCATACAGACATACCATACATAAATATAAACAGACATAGACACATTGGGGCTGTTTGGATTCAAGGAATTGGGTGGAAGTGAGGAAGTGGGAAGTGTCTTTTCCCATTTGCACTGTTCATCCAAACACCGGAAAAGGAAAATGGAAAAATGTCTTTTCCTTTTCTCTTTTCTCTTTACACAATCTTTTCCTCACTTCCAGAGTGCTACAGTTAATTTTGTGGTCATGTAAATCTCATTCGTAATAAGTTATAGCACAAAACAGTTAATTTTTTGCTCATATAAATCTCACTTGCATTCTAATTACAGTCCAATTTTTATTTTTCTTAATTAATTTTTATTTTAATATTATTTTGCGGTCAACTTTGTGGTCAACTTTTCCATTTCCACTTCCACGTTATCATCCAAACACTGGAAAAGACATAACATTTTTCAAACCACACTTCCCAACAACATCCAAACACCGAAAAACTTACTAACCAATTCCCAAGTTCCAAAGGGAACTATTACCACTTCCTCACTTCTTCACTTCCTCACTTCCACCCTTAACCAAACAGGCCCAATATGAAAAAACAGAAAACTTCAAACCAGGACAAGCAGTAGTCTTGCTGGTGTGGCAACATTCTTCTATTACAACCAACACAATAGGTAACAAGTGTGTCGCAGCCAAGTTGATTGCAACACAGACTTTTTGGAGACAACATACAAGGCTACAAAACCACTTGCATGTTATAAGCCCATTTATAATCAATAGAACCGAAGAAGTGCACATATATCGAGTTGGTGCTGTTGCAGTACCATTTAAAACCACAAAACAACACTCAGCTCCAGTAAGAAAGAGATTTTGACCCGAAATCAGTTTCAAATGTGATAATTTTAGTCTATGCAGAACGGACACTCCTATGGTGAAGTCGTATCACGTTGGGGTCTTTTTTAGAATTTACTTGTTTGTCAGCATGTCATGCCCATGTCGGTGTGCAATATAGGTTCGAGTTGAAACTATTGAAAGAGAAAAGAGAAGAGGAGCAGGGATAAGAAAGGAAAGAGACCCGATGTTTTAAGAAACTCGCTAATCAATTTGGTGCGCTTTGAAGCATAGCAGTGGTGATTTGCTATTTTAGCCTCTAGAGTGAAACTCTAAACTAGCAAGCTCATGCTATTCTGTGTGAAGTTTTCGTTATTTTCTATGAAGTTTATGTTTTCACATTTTTAGTTGAAGTGTGCGCTTTAACATACCCATGTCTTGCATGTTTTTACTCCACATCTTCCTTTGATGATCTTGACCAATTCACTCTGTACACTTGTATAGATAACTTCACTTTCATCACCCAGTATATAATTTTAGTCTTCATATTAAGGCATCCCTCACGTCCTATTTTCCGATCATTAGCAACACCAATCACCAAACAAAAAGGTTTTATTGCTGAAAGTCCTTGCACTCATTATTACTTTCTCATTTCCTTTTTTCCATTAAAATAGACAAAATAGACACACATTGAATCAATTTTATGAATTTTAACTTTTTATGTCATATATCTATACAGACAATATATATTATAAACAATAAAAATTCTTGAAGCTTACTCTTCGCTTTGCACAAGGGTCAGGCCTTTGCTTTATGCTTGCACTATTTCAAACTTGGAAAAAACTTAATATAAGTGCTTCTTACATGCACCACTTTTTCACATAATTCTAGATAGTATCAGAAGCAACATTCCTAGTCGAGGTAAGAGGTTGTTGGTTCAAATCTTCCCATATATAGCAGCAAAGCAATTTTCAAGCACACGCTATTGTAACGGGTGGAGGTGTCCACTGCAGTGTTTGAAAAAATGAAAGCAAAAAGTGATGCGCTCAAACCTTATGCAAAGAGAAACATAAGCTTCTATATTTTATATAACAAAAACTATATTGCGTGCATCTACAATATATAATACATACACAGATAATTTCAATTTTTCAAGATGATTCAATATGTATTTAATTTATATAGTTAAATAAAAACCTAATATGTATCTAATTTAAATGAAAAAGAGAGGTGAGAACGCAGTTAAGTAATGGTTCTCACTGATAGAACTTCATTATGAGATTGATGATATTGATAATGGGAAAATAAGATATAAAAGAATCTCTTAATATAAAGACAAAGTAAACTAGGTGATTGAAGGAAGTTGTCAATAATAGTTCTAGGAGGTGAATTGGTCAAATCCTCTTCTCACTTGAAGGAAGATATGGAGCAAAAAATTATGAGGGGATGAAAATCTTCTCCCCTCTTGATGTATGCCTTTGGCTAATACCAAAAATATTTCTACGCATTACCTCTTGTTATTGAAAATAAGTTGTGGCAGAATTTCCTTGAACTCAATCAAGAATTTTGCGAGCACTTTCTAGCGTGTAGGTGAATTGAAGTGTTGGGTGGGTGTGAGGGAGAAGATGAAAATTGGAGTTTTCTAACTCAATTGGATAGAGTACAAAAATTTGGACTTCGGAGAGAGCACACGGGAAAAAGACAGTTGTTGTTGACAGGCGTTTGTGGCGGTCGACAGCGGATACACGCGTACGCCAACAGAAGTATGTGTTTCTCAGTTTGTCGACAGCTGACATGACGTTGTCGACAGGCGTGTGTAGCGGTCGACAACAGATGGCTCAGTCTATCAACAAAAGACCAACAGAGAGTTGGGGTTGGCTCAGTCTGTCGACAAGCCCTTGGATCGACAGCTATGATGTTCTGGCAGTATTCGAATTGATTTTTGAATTCTTTTTTGATCTGATTTCAAAAGTTTTGATTTTCTTTTCTTTATGGGTTCTCTGTCTAAATATTGAAGGGTATTGTACCTTACTTTATAACCTTGAGAGGTGATTTGTATTGAGAGTTCTAGGGTTGTCTGAGATATTTTTATGACAAATTGCATAGTTTCTCTATTTGAATCAATCTTGATCAATGTAAATCTTCGAATAAATTTGTAACCCTTATAACTCTGTTGATTGAATAAGATATCTTTTGTCTCAAGGACGTAGGCAAGTTGTCGAACCTCATTAAATTGTTTGTTATTGCTTTCTCTCTTAGTTGTTTGGTTCGTGTTATATTGGTTTGTGATCGACTCGGTGATGGATCTTGGTAATTGGTGTGTTGGATTCCTCCGGGAAGTGCAATAAGTGGGTATCACAATCATGCCCAAAACTTAGTCGTGTGAGTGGGTGATGTTCGACCCTCCCCTAAATGGGCGCAAAAAAGGCACAATATGCCCTTGTAAAGCTAGTTGGCCTCAGGATTGACAGTGATACAGGACGCTGCAATTTGTACTTCACATAAGACGTGCTTATCCCGCGCGATGAAAATTTGTGATCTCAATGGAGCATATGATCTTTTAGATGTGAAAAAAGATGAGCTTGCAGGGAGATTCTTTGTTCGAGAGGAGATTGTTGAGTTGGATGTCGTACAAATAGTCCCACATCGGCTAGACATGGGGATGGTCTTAGATATATAAAGATTTCGGTAACTCTATCTAGAAAGCTAGTCTTTTAGGATGGTGTCCCAAGTCACATTAGGACTATAGGATAGAGTAATATTATTTAAGCAATTATAATTTTATATATTAAGCTTAAGAAAGAACTCGAGGAACACTAGGTCTTGTGAGTGTGGAGCACAACATTATCTTGCAACAAATATCTTATGATACATCATGAAGGGTAAACTCTGAGACAATGTTTGAAATATCACCTGATACCACTATTTTGGACTAATAGTGATATTGCTGATATGACCACATGACCAGATATAATTGAATCGATATTTGACATTGTCGATACAAAGAGAAAAAATGGCCGATATTGTCGATTCTGATACCAAAATCTAATGGCAGAGACTGGGCTATTGATACTGAGATTCCAAACCATGCTTTAAGAGCTTCGAATAGTGAATTGGAGTTTTGAGTCTTGACTCAAACACTTAGAAGCTTGGCACACAAACTGGAGTTATACCTATGTCGGATGTGTGTTGGATACTGCAGTCTCCCATCCTTTGGTTGATACATTATGCATAGACCTCCTAATATATCTTAATATTAGGTACCGAAACGAATCAAGACATTTCAACTACACATCTAAAATATAATTGAAACTAGTAGCTAAACTCTTACTTGAATGATGGGGTTCATAAATCAATTTTAGCTAGGAGATGCATTCAGATAGGTTGTTTTCAGACAAAAGTGTTTGTCAAAGTGGTTTAAAACTTAAATTTATATAAACACTTACATTTGTTTCATTGTATTGAATATAGTTGTGTTTGTGCCCAATCCCTCAAGTGTGACCATTATCATTTAGATAAAGAAAAGAAACACATTGGTTAGTGACACGGGCGCGAATGAACACACAAAGGGGGGGAGAATGAGAGTTAAATGTGTATTCATCTACCCGCAACATACTCTACCCCATTTTTCCCTAATGAAACATATATAATTTCCCCATATCAAATTGTATTCCATCTCTACATGTGAACCTATGCATTATAATTGCCATATAAGTGTTTTCACTTTTCACTTGCCAAATTTCCATGAACAACTTCAATACTTTCAGTTAATTTGAAATTTTCGATGTTATTTTGTGGAATAGTGATGTGTAGTTTACTATTTCTATTTCTTATTATTAGTTCCTATATTATAAATTTATGTCACAACTCTTTCATTCTACAGTTGTTTATTATTCTATTCATGTTTAGATAAAAAATAAACACAAAATATATTATGTTTTAATATATATTTTTATTGCTGTATTTGTGTTGTCCATATTCTAGTTTTTAAAGAGCCATTGCACAATACATGGTGTATAGCCATTTCATATTCATTCAATGAAGAAAGATCTAAGCTCTTAGCTTTCTATGGAAGTCTGAGTCTACAGGACTGGATCATGATCTCACCATATAAGTTATTATTCTTATATTTTTCAAGGATGAACATCAGGAGTCCCAAACTTTGAGCCCATCGACACCAATAATCCCATAATTTGAACCTCCTGACTGGCTCCTCAAATCTTACTCTCAAATAAAACTCTGGGTTTTCAGATTCAGCCTTTGTGTTCTACAAATAAGTTGCCATGACTGATGACTCAAAATATTGAGGATTCAAATTCTTCCAAACCAAAGCTAAATACTCTACTAAACTGAGTCCAGTGAGCAGAACTTGAGCATTAATGGGCCTAACCCAGAAAATCATGCTCTCTCAAATTGGGCCCCTTGTGACTCTTAAAGCTGAAGGCTGGACTAACCTATGAACAAGAACATAAAAAAGGCCCACTAGAATCAAGCAACAACTGCTCTTAGATCTAAGTTATAAGCCAACAACATGTTCTTAAGGAATAAAAATGAATTAAGCACATATACGAGGTCATTTAAGACTAGAGTCACATCTAAAAGGCATATTCAGTATCCACATTCTGAGCTAATGATAAAGATTATACATAGTATTTACAACTTAAATAGATAATTCTATCAAATTAGTGTGAGGGAGAAGATGAAAATTAGAGTTTTCAAACTCAATTGGATAGAGCAGAGAAAAATGGACTTTGGAGATAGCACACGGGAAAAGGATAGGCAGTTGTCGACATATGTTTATGGCAGTCGACAGCGGATACACGGGTACACCAACAGAAGTGTGTGTTTGTCAAGCTGTCAACAGCTGACATGGCGCTGTCGACAGGCGTGTTAGCGGTCGATAACATATGGCTCAGTCTATCGACAAGGGACCAACAGAGAGTTGGGGCTGGCTCAGTTTATCGACTGCATATGATGTTTTGGCAGTATCTGAATTGGTTTCTATTTTCGTTTCTGACCGGATTTCAGAAGTTTTAATTTCTTTTTCTTCGTGAGTTCTCTGCCTATATATTGAGAGGTGTTGTACCTTACTTTGTAACCTTGAGAGTAACCTTGAGAGGTGATTTGTATTGAGAGCTCTAAAGTTAGTTTGTTTGAGAGATTTCTATAGCAAATTGTGTAGTTTCTCTATTTGAATCAATCTTAATCAATTTGAATCTTCGGATAAATTTGTAACCCATGTAACTCTGTTGATTGAATAAGATCTTCTCCCTTCTGGCCCGAGGATCTAGGCAAGTTGTCAAACCTCATTAAATTGTGTTATCGCTTTCTCTCTTGGTTGTTTGGTTCGTGCAATATTCATTTGTGATTGACTCGGCATTAGAATACTAATCTTGGTGATTGACGTATTGGGTTCCTCCAGGAGGCGCAACAAGTGGTATCAGAGCTTCTCAGGTTCAACTAGGATCGTATGTCGATCCTACGAGTATCGTGGTCTGTTCGGCAGAGATCGTGTGTCGATCTCGAAGTGGCGTCGGACTGCTCGTAAGATCGTGTGTCAATCTCAAAACAATGTCGGTTCTGTTCATTGGGATCGATTTGGGTGGAGTAAATCATTCAGAAACTCGTCTAGGGTTTTACTTTAAGGTAAACATTCAATCTTTATCTAGTTTAGATCTAATTTTTCGTTGGTTTCCGCGTTGTATTTAGTGTTTTCTGGAGGAGATGTCCGAGGTTAATCAGTCCACGGTGAAGACCGTGAACATCTACTAGTTGAAGATTGATGTGATAAAGTTTGATGGCACAAACAACTTCGGTATACGGAGATGTGAGGTGATGAATGTGCTGAACGCGCAAAATTTAAAAGACACGCTGCTTTTGCAAGAGAAACCAATGGAGACTTCAGAGAAGAATTGGGACAAGATGAATCAGACGGCATGTGGCGTCATCAAGTCTTGTTTGACACAAGACATCAAGCATCATGTGATGACAAAATCTTCTGCAAAGAAGATCTGAGAGATCATTAAGAGCAAGTAATTGACAAAGAGCATCGAGAATCACTTGCATTTGAAGAGCTTTTACCGCTTCCGGTTGAAGAACGGAATCTCCATTGGTGAGCACAAGAACAACTACATGAAACATCTTGCAAACCTAATTAATGTGGATGAGCTGATTAAGGACGAGGAGGCATTGATTCTATTGAGCTCTCTTCCAGATGAAGAGTATGAGACCTTTGTTCCAATCTTTATCAATAGTAAGTCTTTACTTAGCTACAATGATGTGTCGGCTGCTCTTGTGAATCACGAGGTAAGGAGGAAGGACAAAGAGTCTTCTTGCAGTAGCACAACAGCAGAGGAATTGACTGCAAGAGAAATTGATTCTAATCATCGGAAGAGTAAGGGAGATGTTGGTAAGTCCAACACTGGTAATCGCGAATTGAGAAAGAACCAGTGTACTTTCTACAAGAAATAATGACATTGGAAGATAATTGTTCAAAGCTCAAGAAGAAGAAAGAGTCAAAGTCAGAGGCCAATGCCGCAATGGTGGATGGTAATGATTCTGACTCATCTGTATTTTCACTTTCTATCACTCTTACTGTTTGCTATTCAGAGGAATCCGAGTGAATTTTGGATACGGGCGCTACTTATCATGTTTGTCCCAAATGGGAATGGTTTGCTAGTTTTGGAAAAATAGATGAAAACTTGATGTTGTTCGGCGACGGATACACATGCCATATTGAAGGGATAGGTACAATTTACATCAAGTTGTTTGATGGGATGGTAATAGAGTTGAAGTATGTAAGGTATGTACCTCAGTTGAATAAGAATTTGATTTCAGTTGGAGCTTTGGAGGCGCAGGACATGAGAGAGACTCTTACAGATGGCGTTCTCAAGATGGTCAATGGCTCATTGATTGTTCTAAATGACATTCGACGCAACAACTTGTACTACTTGAAGGGTAGAGCAGTTACTGAAAATTTGATAACTTCAGAACATTTGGATGGTAATTCTACCAAGTTATGGCAGATGAGGCTCGAACATGTTGGCATAGATTCTTTGCAAGCCTTGGCGAAACAAGTACTATTGAAAGGTGCAACTACCTGCAATTTAAAATTCGGCGAATGTTATGTTTTGGACAAAAAGGTGAAGTCCGGCACCGCAATTCACCACACAGGAGGTCTTCTTGATCGTGTTTACTTTGATGTTTGCAGTCTTACCAAGACTGCATCACTTGGACACTATCGGTACTGTCTCTTTTGTTGATTTATCAAGGCGTTGTTGGGTATACCCTTATGAGACAAAGATTTGAAGTCATGAATTTGTTCGTGAAGTGAAATAAGCTGATGGAGAATCAGACCGATAGAAAAATCAAAGTGCTCTAATTTGATCATGTTGGGGAGTACAAGGATCGCTTCCTACAATTTGATCAGAGCAATGGTATTAGCATTCACTTCACAATTCGAAAACAGATTGGGTGGCTAAAGAGTTGAACCGTGTCTTGCCAGAGAAGAATCGGTATGTGTTGTCTAATTCATCATTAGACAAATCATTTGGGCTGGGGCTTTGGTGTATGCTAGTCATCTAATGAATAGATTATCGTTGACTGCGATAGGAGGTAAAACTTTGTTGAATATCTGGTAAGGTGGAGCTACTCAAGACTATAGTTTGGGTATTTGGATGTTCGGCCTACTTTGGAGTCAAATATAACAAGTTGAATCCGCGAACAAAAAGATTTTTATTTTTGGGTGTCGAGAAATTTGAAAGGCTACAAGCTATAGGACTCCGAAAACAAAAAGATTGTGTTGGGCAGGTATGTCACATTTGATAAGGCTTCATTGTTGAAGTCTATCGTCTCTTAGCAGGTGAAGAGAATGAAAATCAAAGATGTATCACGGCGAGTGGAGATTGATGCTACTCCACCATATCCAATTGGTTCAGTATCAGTTGGAATCTCATCGGATGTGACATCGGATGAAGATCGTATAGCTGTTTTGGATGTTGAATAGACTGAAGAAAAAGTTGAGTTATTTGCAGCTATAGGAACCAAGATGAATCCATGAAAGTGGGTGAAGAAGCATAAATCTCAAGTTGGGGAGCTAGATCCGCTCAAATTGAAGACCGGTGTTCTCCATGACGACCGTGATGAGGAGATTCATGTGACTCAGCTAGTTGAGTTCGTTACTGCAGATTTGGTATCAGCAGATGGTTAAGCTTTTCAGAGCTCATTTGGATGACCTACATATGGCTTAATCCCTTGGGCAGGAGGTACGTAGGCAGTCATAATGGTGCAGCTCGTTTGCTGAGCTAAAATTGGTTATTCATGGTGTTCGACTCAGATTTGAGAAATTTTCACCAAGGTGGAGATTTATGGAAGAGAAGATGAAAATTGGAGTTTTTAAACTCAATTGGATAGAGCAGAGAAATTTGGACTTTGGAGATAGCACACGGAAAAAGGATAGGCAACTGTCGACAGGCGTTTGTGGCGGTCGATCGCGGATACACGGGTATGCCAACAGAAGTGTAGTGATCGACAGCAGATGGCTCAGTCTGTCGACGGAGGGGCCAACAGAGAGTTGGGGTTAGCTCAATCTATCGACAGGCCCTTGGAGATGTCGACAGCTATGATGTTATGGCAGTATCCGAATTAGTTTCTAAATTGTTTCTGATCTGATTTCAGAAGTTTTCGTTTCCTTTTCTTTGTGGTTCTTTGCATATATATTAAGGAGTGTTGTACCCTACTTTGTAACCATGAGAGTAACCTTAAGAGATGATTTGTATTGAGAGTTTTAGGGTTAATTTGTTTGAGAGATTTCTAGGACAAATTGCGTAATTTCTCTATTTGGATCAATCTTCATCAATTTGGATCTTCGTATAAATTTGTAACCCTTGACCTCTGATAATTAATAAGATCTTCTCCCTTCTGTCCTGAGGACGTAGGCAAGTTGTTGAACCTCATTAAATTGTTTGTTCTCGCTTTCTCTCTTGGTTATTTGATTCGTGCTATATTGGTTTGAGATTGACTCGGCGTTGGAAATCTGAACTTTGGGATTGGCATGTTGGATTCCTCCGGGAGGCGCAACAATTAGATACGATGAGAATCAAAGAAATAAGGCTTTCGCAAGATTAACTCCTAGTGTTTTATCCAAATAAAAACTTTATAAAAAAACCTCAGTTTATGGTTATTTCCAGATTTACCACGTGTTTTTTAAATAAGTGGAAGAGAACTACCTACAGAGGAGAGAGTTTTATGCAAACTTTTCTATCTCAATATTTTGCAAGGAACTCCTTTAAACATGTGAAAGGATATATCTAGAGAGAGAAATGTACCTCAGCCGCCAGCGAGAGACTCTCTCAGCTGGCGACAACGTGGCTGAATCTCAACCATAGATCTTGATCGCAGTGCTACCATGATCGTAGTATTTTTGTGAGGATTGCTATCATGATCGCAATATTTTTTGTGAGAATTGCTACCATTGTCACAGTGTTTTGAGGACTGCTACCATGACCGTAGTGCTAATGAGACTGAGGATATCTAAAAAAAATTTAGCACTGCAACCAGGGTTGTTGAGAAAGTCTCATGTGGTGACTGAGGATACCTCATATATATATATATATATATATATATATATAGAGAGAGAGAGAGAGATAGAGAGAGAGAGATAGATTTGTGTCCTTTCAAAAGGATTTGAGCCTGAATCCTTCCAACTCAAATACAACTCTCCGACATTCGAATACAAGATCTACTCTGTTGAAGTTGATCTATATTATTTCAAGTATCTATAAATCAAAAATCAAGTGTTTTGAATACTTTTTGCCCATCCATCAAGCGGCGCAAAATGGACGGCCGAAAGTAGTGAGTTGATTAGATCTATGTCTTTAGACATACAAATTCTCAATCCAGCAATTTGATTATGATCTAAATATTTAAAAGCCCCTACAAACCAATTTTTGTTAGGTTTCAAATATTCTACACTGTTAAACTAACCAACTCACTATTTAGGCCGTCTGTTTTTCTCCTACTTGATGCATGGGAAAAAAGTATTCACAACACTTAATTTTTTGTTTATAAATACTTGAAATAATATAAATCAACTTCAACGGAGTGGATCTTGTATTCGAATGCCGGAGGGTTGTATTTGAGTTAGAAGGATTCGGGCTCAAATTCTTTTAGAAGAACACAAGTCTCTCTCTCCCTCTCTCTCCACACACAGGCATGTGTGTGTGCGCGCAAATATTCACAAGGATTTTTTGTATTTTTTTAAGAAAGCCTACAGAGGGAGACATATGGTAAAATACAAGTAACACTCAAAAGAACTGCAAACGAAAACCATCAATGAGGGCATGGCAGTCAAAAAGGATTTGATGTAATGTGATTCGGATAGTACAAATAGTGATACCTTAAGTATTAGTTAATTTCTAAAAAGTAAAATGATGTTAAGATATGTTTCTGTGATTTAGGGGGAGGATCCTGGAAGTAATATGGACTTTGCAAATTATACAATTTGCACAATATGGCATCAGCTTGTTAATAATGTTTGTGGCAACAAAGCAACTGAAAGGAAAATTAACTGCAATTTAAGATATGAAAGTATGATTTTTTGCCCACCAACAACTATACTAAGAACGTTAGAATGACAATAACAATAACGACAACAGAGCCTTTATCTCAATCTTTTGGGGTCAGCTAACAACAGTCAAAGGGTAATCCAGTATACCTCACAGGATGAACCTGAGAACCACTCGCAGGAGCCTTGGAACTACTGAACCGCCTGGCCCTATTATCTTGCTCTTTTTTCACTCGCATGGCAGCCACCTCCTTCTCCATGGCAGCAACTTCTCTTCTCATTTTCTTGGCTTCCACTTCCATTGCTTTCGTCAGTGTGTCAACCTTTTTGGATAGCATCTGAATGACAGAAGTTTGAAACGTGACATTAGTAAGGACCAGGCAAAACACATAATGATGTTCGGGACCCAAATAAGCATTTACCTCAATGGCATCATCTTTGTCCTTTAAGCTTTGATCTTTCTCATGACATGCTTTCCTCAGGGTGATCACCTCCTTCTGCAACATGTCATATAACAATCCAGATACAGAGTCATCTGCCTCAACATTAGGGAATTCATTGGGTTTTTCATCTGTATTTTCTATCCAACTGCTATTTGTCTCATTATCATGAGTCCGATCAGAAGATTTATTCAGTGAAAGGTCCCCACCATTTGCAAGGAATTTACTACGATTGAGTGATCTGCTACCGCCATCACAAGACTTTGATGTCCCTTTGGCATGCTTCAATACTGCACTTGTGCCACTTGAGAGAGAAGATCTAAAATGAAAAGAGGATGTTCTCTTCGGTAGAAAGCCGTTGGGAGATGACTTGGAAATATCAGCACCACCTAGTGATTGGCGCCGTGAGGGACCATTGCTTACACTCCTTCCATCTACATTAGAGCGATGAGCACCACCAGCAGACATTCTAATCCATCTTCTAATACTTTAAGCCGCAACAGGTACTTTTCCTGAGAGCCAAAAAGAATGTCCTTACTTATTTCTTTAGAGATAAATGAAAAACTCATTTCAAAATATTGCTGAGATCTGAAGTTAATTGTTAAGGTGGGGAAAATACCTTTAACTGAGCTTCAGACTTTGCAGTGCGTTCTGCCACAGCAAGCTTATCTCGGAGTTGTTGCATTTCTCCCTGTTACAAAAGTTTTGAATGGTCACGTGCAATCAAACATCAAAAGACACTGATCACCTATTTAGAAGCTCATGAATAAAAAATATGAGAAACATAGCTCTTATGGAGCAACTTTATAGCTTTACCTGCATAAACCTTCGTTCTTCAAGCCATTGTTTAACAGGCATTACTTTGTCGTTAGCATCTTTCCATTCATTTGCCACAACAACAGCAACCCTATTAGCTGTAACTTTTGCACGGGCTAGTTCACGATCAAGGGTTTTCCTCTCCTCCTAAAAATAAATACAGCGTATTGGCATGAAAATAAGCAAAATCAATTAGAAAGAGAATTATAGAGAATTTTCCTAAGGCCTATGGAAGATTAAATTGAAGTGCTTCAGAAAATTATAGAAACTCTGGGTTTGAAAACAAGCAAGAAGTATTACATTCATCTCTTGAACTTTCCGCCGGTAATCCCTCACTGCATTTGCAGCAGCCCCCCCTGCAAGAACAGCCTCTTCCAGCTCTTGTACAGTCTGGCTAAGCTTCTCAACCTCTGCAACCTTTTGGCGGTGCATTTTGTCCAGGATCTTGTTTTCTTCCTGTGATGAAAAAATAGAGCAAGGAAAAAGAAGTTGTATGAACTTCATTATCAACATAACCTTAAATCCATGGTCTGAACAGTAAAAAAAAAAAAAAAACACACATGAGGTACCTAAATACCTGACAAATCTCAATTTGTTTCATTAACTCCTGGTTCTTATTTTGTAAATCATCCACCATAGAAGCTTTTGCCAAAGCAATCTGAACTGTTCTTTCTGCATCTAGTAGTGCAGCTTCTTTTGATTTTGTGAGACGATCCAATGCCCTGTTATCATCTTGCAGCTTTGCAATCTGCATAAGCAAATTGATTGAGTAATTAACTAGAATATGAGGAAGAGGAGAAGGATATTTTTTTATTTGTTATGCCTTTTAATTATAGTCGTCCAGCCATTCTGTAGCCCCAACACTTGGGTGACAAGCTTGTGTCTCTGAGCTTAGCATTATGATGATAAAAGAAGAGAGTTATGGCAACAGAAGAATGAAAACAGAAGTTCTATAATTAGAAAGTGCCGCTGAAGAGGTAAGCTCATAGGTGTCACTATTCTAGCTCTAAGGTAGTAACACAACATCACAAGAGATCAACAAATGACAGCTACTGCAGTAGGTTAACACAGCAACTCGCAACTCGTATTTATTGCATGAGTTGGCAGTAATTTGACAAAAAATGGCAAGAGAAGAGTAGGACATCGACAAGGGTGAAATAGAGATAACATGTAACATGCGATAAGATAGATAACACCTGACCTAAAAGATTTCTCAGTTAACGCCCTCTATGCCACTCCAGGGAAGGTAACTGACCAGAAATTCCATTAGCTCATTTGCACATCATCTGAATCAAACAGAACTTCTAAGTACCCCAACCCCAACCCACCCGCACAACCAGTATCATGTGCATAGTAGGTATTGTAATTCCTAATATTTTGATAACGTAATTAACCTATAAATTAGCTACTAATGGCATTTCGAGTGGTTGTGTCTTATGACTCTTATTTTGATAGGATAAGACACGTGTCACGGAGGTTGGATGACTTGAGCCTGAATTGCAAAATCTATTGGAGGTGGAAGGTCAATTAGAGCTCCAACAAATCAGAAAAGTATTGATCAAGCTATTTTAGAGCGATTGAAGCCAACCAAAGACGATTTTCAATTTTCATCTCTCTTGGGATAACTTTGAAAGGTAATTGATGCAAAAAATATAATTAATTGGCACAAAAATATTCCTTAAGTTTCCTATCTTATTTTGTCACTTCCAAACATCCTATAGGATTCCCAGGTGAACATTATTGTTCAAAATTCCATTCACCAAAACTTTCCTCTAGCTGAATTGGTTCTGCTAGCATATTTGGCATTCCACCAATGCTTTTGCCAATAGTATAGTAGTTGCACCCGACTATATTATATCTGAGATTATGAGATTATTTTTACTCAATCACGATTGATATTTTAAATTGGAGAGAGAAGAAACCTTAATATAATATTTCTAGTCTTTCTCTTTCACTATTCTTCTTACACCTTGTAGAAAGGCACATGAGCCTTTCGTATAAAACATCAGGCCATGTCCCCTTGACTTTTGAAAGTACCTCTCGTCTCTTGTGACTACTTGATTTGAAAACATCTTTTTTGTTGACACGCAACCTTTGCCCACTTTATAAGAGAGATGAAGCCTTCTCTTTATTCTATTTATTTTATTGTTTCGTCTCCTTGCATGAAATGCTCTCTTTCCTTCTTCAAGCTTAGGGTTTTGCACCAATCTCTTCTCATTAGTAGAGCTCATTTATCTCTCATATGACCTTTTGAACATTTATGTGGATGGGACCTTCCCTCAATGGAAAGATTGGTTTCCCCCTTTGTATTCTAACTAGAGTTGGGCATCAATTCAAGAATCCAGAAAATATTCAAGAAATATTATGCAAAAACATTCAAGAGATTTTACTCTTCTCCATTCTCAAGTGCTTTAAATTTTCTAGGGATCTCACATCTTAATATTGGCCAATATTCCTTGTGATCATCTATTAACTTCTCTCTTAAAGTGCCAATTATTGAAAGAATTTTTTTGCTTCATTTATCATAGAGCCTCAAATTATATTTTCTTTAAAAAAAAAAAAGAATTGTGCTTTCATTGGTTCTTAATTTTTGTGTGAAGAACAAAAAGTACTCTTCTTATTTGTTGTTCTTGTCATAAACTCTTGGAAGTAAAGGTTGAAATCCAATATCTTTAGGTGAAAGAGGATTGGTGGTTATATACTATTTGAAAAAGCAAATGGAAGCGTAAATAGTGAATTTGGAATACTAGAAATGAGGCCTCCAGGTAGTGGACATGGGGGGAAGTGCCCAACCCACCTTGAAATCTTTTGTATTTGCTCGTGCTTGATTTTCTGTGACATCCATTCTTATTTACTGTCTATTTACTTGTTATTATTACTGCATTTCAATCGCTCGTTTTACTGTCCATTGTCACCTGCCAGACTGAAATTGATTATACTAACAACTATATTACTGCTCAGCTCAAAACTGAGTTTTAATTTGTCTTAAACCCTATTCAACCCCCCCCCCCCCCCCCCCCCCCCCCCCGCAAAAAAAAAAAAAAAAAGGTTGTATAGGTGTTTTCTTCTTCTGCATTTTTGGTTTGTCGGGAGGATCAAGACAGAACTAGAAGGTAGTAACCCCCGACCGCACACTGGAACCCTTAGGAGAAATATGAGGGGACTATGTGGGTCTTAAATGAGAAATCATTCCCGATTGGGGTTGTTATCTACAAACCCAACTATGGGGGGTGTCATCTGCACAATTTGCTATCAAGAAGTATGGTTAAGATTGTCCTCCCTGTCATGATATTTTCCTCATCAGTAAAAGTAAGAAAACAACAAACTGTGAGTATCAAAGGTATAACAATGTGGTTCCACTTAGCTCTTTCATTAGTGTTTTGGTTAGGTCCTTTTGGATAATCATCTCAGCATTTTCCCATTAGAAAGGGGCCAGACATGGCCACAGGGTTCAAAGTCAATATTCTCCAAAAAGTTCACCAAACCTTTCAAATATGGTAAAAATTTATGTTAACCCTCTATGAAGTGTCAATTTCATGCCAAGATAATCAGCAGTAGCAAGATGGCCACCCCTAAGTACGTGGATAGATGATTAGTAAGTAGACCTGCCTTTTTCAGTTGTGCAGTTTGCACTCATGCAACGTAGGAGTAAGCTCCAAGTGTGCCTAAAATGGGAAATGTCTAACGGAAAAGGAAATTCATAAGGTTTGATATATCTGAGGCATAAATAAAGCCAAAAAAAAAGTCAAATGAAATGTCATTTCATATTATAGCTCAAAGGCGAAACCAATTCCTTCCAGTAAACTTGTCATCTTCGTCTTTGTCTAGACTCTTTTGTGCTCTATGGGAATCTGGAGGCTGCTCCTTGGTCACATGAGATTAACTGTGGGACTATAAACATTAGGCCTCCCCAACCACTAGAGGCGCTACATATTTAAGGGCGAGGTTTCTGTTGGTCAAATATGTTCCTAAGCACAAATTTACACTTGCTCATACAGGTTTATGTCAAGTTGGAAACCGATAGGAAAACCTTGGTCAGTTCTTTATGTAGAGCATCTCAACTTTGAGTCATTCTATATAGTTGATTTAGTTTCCACAGCCGACCCTTTTTATGGAAAAAGATTGGAACTTCGGAGGCATAATAAAAGCTTTGATTGCAGTGTTCTTGAATATTGCATATGGGTATCAGATGCCCAATATCAAGAACAATCAAACATGGAAATTCCAACACCAAATACAACAAACATACTTCTTGCATGCGTAGGTTAGTGCTATCACTATTACATGATAAGATTGATTAGACTACTGCATGCATCATTGGGCTTGACATTCTCTTATAGAAGTGTAGGTGTTGCATCCCATGGCATCATCATAGCTTGATAACTTGATATCATGGGGACTTAACTTGATGTCATAGGGACTTACACAAAATCTCATCACGTTGAATATATCAGGAAATCTGAATTTGATTTGCCATTAATTTTCCAAAGATTTAAAGATTCTATCTCAGGTAATCATGATAAACTCGGAAAACACTTATATCTTGCGATCAAAATAATAATATTTTTGTCTAATGTCTCCAAAAGTTGCAAGTATTAAATTGTGTGTCAGAAGAGAGGGATAGATAGTGATAGATAGATTAAGTATTAACCTGAACTTGATTCACAAGTAACATAGAACATGAGACTGCACATACCTCTTGGCGAGATAGCTTGAGCTCTGCCTCAAGCGGTGCAAGGATAGCTTCAATAGGGGGCATGTCATCATCCTTTTGAGCTGCATGGACCCTTCTAAGTGTAGCTTCTGCTGCAAACTGAGCAGCCATGGCTGCTTTTTTCTCATCATTTATCTTCTTAATTTCAAGGTTCTGCAAAGACATGTGCACATCAAGTGTTATCTCTACATATCAAGAAGCAAGATAGTACAGAGATTTGCAATACCTTGTTTTCTAGAAGAGATTCCGTCAACTTGAGCTTCTCATCCACCTTACTCAACTCATCTGTCAGCTGAAAAAGATGGAGCAGTCATTTCATGTGTATAATCAAAAAGGAGTAACCAGAAATTTACAATAATGCTGAATGCAAATAATCAAGAAACAGTAGAAAATTTGAACTAATTACTGGTTGTAGGCCATTGAGATGCCAACAATGCATAATAAATACTATAAGCAGTTGTAACAACATTATCTGCACAAACTTGAAGAAAATACTGAGCGAGTCTACACGCTATAAGTAACAACATTGAAAAAATAGAATGCACCTATAGATATTTATCAGAGAGAATGAGGGGCCAGCACATTCTACCGTGAATTTGGATGGCATTTTACAACAAACTAAGCATCTACCCAATTCGATTATCCAACAGTGAAATCAGTTCACAGTTTTAAGGATTTGATTTTTAATGTAAATGTGACAAAGAATTGATGGCCAATAAACAAGATGCAACCGTTGTTTAGTCTTACACATCCATTTGTAGATCAGATTGATTAAAAATTTTCTAAAATAAGAGAAAAATGCAAAGCGTTTATTAGCATTGACAGTAAAAAAGACACCCTCGCCAAAATCTTCAGTAACACAGAGGTCAAATTCGTCCTTACATTTTCATGAATCGTTTATTTAATAACTACCAAGTTGGGATTTTTTTCCCCCAAAAAAAAAAAAGACAATAAAAAGAAAAGAAAAGCACGGAAAAATCTGAGACCTCTTCAACTGCCTTCTCTCTCGCTCTCTCCGACAACCTCAGCCCCTTAATCTCAGCCTGCGCCTCCCCCAATTCCCGGTCCTTATCTGAACCAAAAATTAAGAAAAAATCGAAAAAAATGAAATCACAGCAAAATGAAATTTTTAAAAGAGACAAAATAGGATCGAACCACATTCTGACCTCTCACTTCGTTCTCAGGCGATTGAGCTCGACCCTCACCGGATCCGATCCGTGCAACAAATTAATTAACTCATCCGTCTCTAAGCTTGGCTTCATCGACGGCCTCCGTTTCAGCACCGTCGCTGACAACTTCCCTTCTCCCTTGAACGAGGCTGACGCCGTCAGTGACGGTGTAGTATTGCCGTCTCCTCCGCCGCTCAGATCGGCCATCTCCGATCTCTACCGCACGATCTCACATCAACGAACTAGGGTTTCGTTTCCTTTTCTGATCGCGAGGGTGAGAGATTTTTTTTTTTTTTTTTTGGTCTCCTCCTCAATGTAGTTTAAATAGTAATAATTAGAGCGAGAAAGAAATGCTACTAGCTTTCTCTTCGGCTTCGGCTTCCCGATCGCAGAGAGAGAGTGTAATTTACTGCAGTGTGGGAGCAGAAGAAACGAGAAAAGGGCGGCCTCTTATATCAATCATTTTCTGCTGTTTATTTATGGTAATTTTTTGAATAAATTTTTTTAAATTTAGTTCTAGAATGACATCACTTAAATTTATTTCAAAAAATTGACCAACAGGTCAGCGTAGTGTCATGGAGACATTAAGTCATTTCATCCCATCAACATGGCGATCTTTGGACATTACTGAGTGCCTTCTTTGATTCGGGATTAGCAAGTTCAGAGTAAGAATTCTCTTTTATTCAGATGTCAAAGTTTGGCCCAAGGTTGTCAACTCTAAACTAAGAATAAAGTTCAATTTTTAAAAAGTTTTTAGAGCTAACCCCAGACTAAGAATGAACTCAATTTTTTAGTTTTATTTCTGATTCCGAGTTGTCAACACTAGACCAAAACAACAAGCTCAGTTTGAGTATCTTTCTTGGTACGTGGTTGATAACCCCGTACCTGAGAACAAGTTTTTTCTATAGAAAATTATAAATTCTGTTCATGTTTAACAAAAAATACCAAATGACATTTCAAAGTCATCTCACAACCATATAACTCACAAAATCAAAATTTTCACCAAATTAATTCTGTAATACATATCATAACTCCACAACATAACAATATCACATTATTTCCCAAGTATCACTTAAATTTCACCAAAATGATTCTACAAACCATATCAAAGCTATAAAACTCAACCATCAAATAGTTCACCAATACACATCACACCCCGTATTATCTTAATATCCAATAATATCAATCGCATCGCAGTGCCATAGGGTCAAGTGTCACGTATCAATAATGCAAGTCATTTAAAATCAATAACATAACAAGCTAATCTCAATATATACAAGCTAATGCACGTGAAACTCGATCACGCCCTCGGCCCGTCCTCTCCCACGTGCAGGGGTAATCTGAAAATATGGTTGAGTATGATGTTGAGATGATATGTCCTCATCATCATCTCCTCGACACCTTAGGTGCCTCCTAAAAGGTGGTTGAGACTATACCTGCAAAAGTGTCTAAGTACCACAGAACTGTGAAGTCTGCATCGTATAAATTTTATATAACTCTCTGTACAAGTATGCTTGGACAACCATACCCAAAGAAATAGCACCGCATGCATCGAAGTCTTCTAAGATAGTAATCATCTGAGATGTATCTTATTTGTGGAGTAATCTGGGAACAAAGCAGTATCAATGATGTGCAGGATATAACCATTATAACTACTTACATGTTACTAGGCATGTACATCTGTCAACGGAGCCACGCTAAACTGCTGATGGAACCACTTTAGCTTCAATACTCCATGGCTCATAACCATCGAAGGAGGTTCTCTACCAAACTGTCTCGCCCGTTTTCTCAAAATACGCTGGAGCAAAATCGCGATGAGAGTCGGTGACGCATATACGCAAGAAAAATACCTCACGTATACGCACTAAGCCTTCAGTAATGCAGAACAAGTTATAAATCTAAAGTATAATAAATCATGATCACTGCAGTATCACATATAAGCATTCACATATGATAATAAATAAACAATGAGCTAGAATGACAACTGATATTGATATGCAGAGAATCGGGAAACAATATGAATAAAGGAGAAGTAAGAATACCATAATCAAATAGAAACTCCGAGTCCTTGCGAAGCGTAGATCTTAACGAACACCTGATCAATTAAATGAAACATCCAATCCGGACGTGCAAATTTAGGGTCGTCAGAAAGCGCCCAATGAGTGTGTAAGAAAAGGGGAAGGTGCTCGTGCATATAAAAGTGTGTACACAATAATAACATGACTAAAGTGTAAATAAAAGATAACAGAATAATCAATATCATGAACAAAGTTATGAACGAAATATAACTCATATCATGGTAAAAAGAAATAATTGATGCCAATATGTGTAACCTAGCATATGTCACTAGTCTAGTCGGTTATTATTAACCTGACTAATGTGTACTTAGTTGTGTCCCATATCATAACCGTTTTCCCACATATCAAACAGTATTATCGTTATTGTAATTTCCTGTCAATGTAGTGTATATGTTTTGAAAGGGTATCGTGCATACCCGATACCACGGTCTAATATTCCTGGCACTGAATCAGGACGGACCGCAAGACCCTAATAACTGAAGAACATAGTCCCATGTAAAAGAATAACTGGTGTGGCACTGTAATCCAGGTAAAGCTCTGATAACTAAAGAGTATAGCCCCACACAAAAGAATAACTGGTGTAGCGTTATAGTCTGGGCATAACCCTAATAACTACGAACTGAATAACTAGGTAGCCAGTACTACCTTGGTTCCTCATGGTAGAACCTAAAACTTGGTATATCATACCTAGTCCTTCCGAAATAATACACGACATGCATCATCAGACAGTTATTCATGTTCATCGGGTTTATGGTGTCTTTATTAACAAGCAATGATATGAATTATTATTAAAATGAAATAGTGACTGGATATCTCTAACAACTGATGATGTCTATAATATCTGATAACTGAATAACTACTAATTAATAACTGATAATTGGCAACTGAATAGCTATTAACTAACATCAGATGGAGAATACTGGAGATGAAGAATCACTAATCACAACTGGGTCAATTATAAGATCAAGTCCATTATAAGATATACCACAACTAGTCCTAAGTCAAAAGTGACAAATAACAACACATGAAATGACGCAGATAAACACTCAAATAAACTATACAGATAAAATATACACTCATTGATATCATATGAAATCATACAGACAACTATACTAATAAAATGAGTCAAACTATCACATGAAATGATATGAATGATCATATAAACAACCATTGACAACGGTAAAAAGGTAATAACACAAAAGCAAACATTCCATATGAAATGACGCAGTTTTAGATTCGAATCGCCATATGATTTTCACTGCACGAACCGATACGGATCTCTGAATCATCTTGTGGATCGGTCTTCGAATCGTCGGTCTATCGGGTCCATAGTGAACATCAATTTGAATCTCATGTTACCGAGTTTAGATGGCACGAACGAGTTTGTAATCGCTGCAACACGCTACCGAACACACATAAACACACATACACACATTACACGTACATACAAGCACACATTGTTACCCGTACACACATATGCACGCTATGAACATATAATTCACACATCTACACATAAACACATGCATATGTATTCACGCACACACCCAACACACACACACATTACATACACACTCATACATAATTATTATATATACATCCCTACTCATGCATACACATTCCCACACACTCACACATATACGCTCACTTAACACACATACATATCATTCCCATGCACAAAAAAAATTAACACACACATAATTATAAACATACACATAATCATGCACACTAATATACACACATACACAAACATAATTACACATAAATATAACACATGTATACACAAAAATGAGAGAGAGAGAGAACCTGAGAGAGGGGAGAGTATCCACGCATGCATGGGGAGGCACCCGTCGACGGCGGATCTCACAGTGGAGATTGGTGGCTATCCGGTAAGAGGACAACAACGTGCGCGGGCTCCGGCGATGAGGAAGTGGAGCTTGGCATGCCATGGCTTCGGGGATGGTGGAATCGGCCATGGGAGGAAGGATTGGGGGTGACTGTCTTGGGCTGCTCACGGTCGGGGGAGCATGCCAAGAGGGTGGCGCAGGGGTGTTGGGGGTGGGGGGCGTTGGTCGACTGTGGGTGGTCTCATGGTGAAGGAGGTGTCCATGGCGTGGGGGCTCGGCCTGCCGATGAAGCGGAGGCTTAGCAGTGGGGTGTGCGCCATGGATCTGGGGAAGTTGCTCGGGCTATAGGGGGTAGACCAGGTATTGAAGGATGATGAGTGGCCATGGAGGATTCAACTAAGGAGAACTGATGGGTTCAGCCAGTAGTGCAGGGAGGGGCTGCTGGGCTCGCCAGGGGTGTGGTTGCGTGGACAGTGGAGGAGGACAGGGTTGCCGTGGAGAGGGTGGAGGTGGACTGTGGCTGTGGTGAAGAATGAGGGAGAATTAAGTTAGATTTAGGATTAGGGTTAGGGTTAGGATAATATATAGGGAGAAAAATTGGGTTGTGGTTGATGGGTATTGGGTAATGGAATTGGGTTAATGCTAATAGGCATGGGTTCTCAATGGGTTAAGGGTTGGGCTATATGGCTAATGGCATGGCTAATGGATAAGGGAAAAAGAAATGAAATAGAAATAATACTACTATATATTAATAACAAAAAAAATCATAATATTAGTAGTAATAACAATAATAATATCATCAATTATTAATAACTAATAATACTACTAATAACAATAAATAATAATAATAATAATAGCAACAACCCCTACTAATATTAGTAACCTATAATAGCAATATAATATTTAACAATACTGATAATAATAATAATTAAGATAACAAATATTAATGGTAAAATAATAACAATAATAATAACACAAAATAATATTTAACAATAATAAGAATAATAATTAATAATAACAATAATAATAATATCAATAATAAGAATATTATGTAATAATACTTAGTAACAATACTACTTGTAATAATAATAGACAGTAATAACATTAATACTAAACATAATAATAACAATAATAATAATAGCAACAACAACAATAATAATAATAATTAATAATAATAATAATAGAAAAAATACTAGTTAGTAATTAAAATGCTAACAAGTAATATTAGTAAATATATAATGTCAAATTACCATTTAATACTCCAAAATATTTTGTGTATTTAATAAGGGGTTACTGTACCTCAGCCGACAGCTGAGAGAGTTTCTCAGCCGGCGGTGACGTGACCGAATATATGCCATATATCGGTGGCAGAGTGTGGGCGTCAAAAAAATCAAAAACATCCCTCCTAAAGAATCGTCAATCAAAATTGATCAAAATACCCTTTTTTACTTCTAACTAGAAAAAACTCATCCACAACAAAATTTTAACTAAAATATTTTTAATTTTACAAGAATTTTCTGTTGAATATATCTACAGTTATAAAATTTCTAATTCTACTATATCGAAAAAATAAAGGAAAAAAATTAGATCAAAAATATGAGAAAAAACAGCAGCAGTAAAAAATAAAAAACATGCGTGAAACCTATAATTTTTATTATTTAATTTCTTATTATTTTCAATTCATATACATTTAATAAAAGAAACTGAAATGAATAGAAAAATGAAATTTAATGTGGGGCAGTCGTATATTGTTTTTTGTATTATAAATGTACAGTGTAAAAAAATAATAAAATACAATAGTTAATTATTTTACAGATATTTTATAAATCAGATATTCTCGTAACTGTCACAATATTTGCAGATTAGTTGGATAATATTTCATGCAATTTTTAATGAACTGCGACTATAGTCGGTATTGATACTAAAAAATTGCTTTATTCTAAATGTATATTATAAATTGGATCCAGGTCGTAGAACACATACATTCAAACTATAATCAAAAAATAATAACTTTCAATTTTATATCACGACTGCGACACTAGTAGCATTGTTTATTCGCATAGAAATAACAGACGAAACATGCTATAGTTCAGCACTGCGACCACAGTCATTGTCTTTTTTCGCATGCTTTATGTTTTATAGAATTTTGATTGTTTTACAAAGTCTGCGATCATAGTCCTAGTCATAGTATAACAAAACTTTCGATCAAGGTCGCAGACTTAATATAATATAACTTTCAATTTTATATCACGACTGTGGCACTAGTCGCATTCCTTATTCGCATAGAAATAACAGACAAAACATGCTATCGTTCAGCACTGCGACCACAGTCGCTGTTTTTTTCACATGCTTTATGTAACATAATTTTGATCGTTTTACAAATCTACGATCATAGTCGCATCATAGTATAACAAAACTTTCGATCACTGCGACCATGGTCGCAGACTTAATATAATATAACTTTTAATTTTATATCACGACTGCGACACTAGTCGCATTCCTTATTCGCATAGAAATAACAGACGAAGCATGCTATCGTTCAGCACTGCGATCACAGTCGCTGTCCTTTTTCATATGCTTTATGTAACAGAATTTTGATTGTTTTAC